>JAULJZ010000001.1:3625393-3627187 GCA_032270985.1 Heliamphora pulchella | reverse complement strand
TCGAGGTGCAACCAGTCCTTTATATGATTACTCAGTTTTGGTATCATCATTTGAACAGCTTTCTAGAACCATGGCATTTTTGTCATCGGTAGAAACAACCATATCAGCTTCATCAGTTGAATGGCTCTCGGGCTGAACATCTCCATTTTGATTTGCAAGAGTTTCCACCTGTGTAACTTCGTCTGACCTGCCATCAGGTTGCATATCTACGTGTGCACCATTTTCCAAAGCAGGCATGCTAGTGTCCATGGAATTGTGCCCGAATGCCAAATTCTGCAGTCTCTTTTGCTCAGGAGTACCCAATGATGGAGCTACCTGCCCGGAGTATGCTGAAAACTGATTGCTCATCATATGTGCCTGACACGAGGAGAAGCTTTATTACTGTCCTGACCTCAAAATTATGTCATGCAATAGCAGCTAACTCAAAATGTGAATTGTGTATGCATGCGTGCATCTGTGAAAGAGGGAAGTAGTTCTTGCCCTAGCATATACTCGGAAAAGGAGCATGTTATTTTTGGTTTGTGAATGGACAAGTTAATAATACAAAAGCTACTGATGACCGCACAACATATAAAGTGTGTGCACAGGCACAGGTGCGCACGTGTGTGCGCGCGCGCGCGCGCGTGTGTGAGAGAGAGAGAGAGAGAGAGAGAGAGAGAGAGCAAACAAGAATAAATGCAGCCACTGAAGGTGGCATTCAGAAGTAGCAAAACCAATATGGTCAACAAAGAATCGCGGATGAAGGTGGCTTTCATATTGGCATTGGTTTCAAACTCCAAGACCACCCCCCCCCACCCCATTTTTTTTTCTTTTTTATGTAGGGAAGAAGTAATAGCATGTATACACTGAGAGCAATTTCTTTCTTTTAGAAATGAAAAGGTTGCATTTATTTTCACAGCAACATGAAATGCTTAGTTCATCTTCCTTATACTAAGATTACATAAGTATAGTTTTTTGTTGATCTGGAAGCATATCTTTCTGGATTAGGGAACAAAAATTCACATTGTAGATATAGATTCTAAATCCCTTCAGAGTCTATGACTGGCAGAAGAAAGAAACCAATTGGTTATCCATCTTACAAAGCAAATTGACAATTAACATCAGAGTTGTGAAAAAAATAAATTAGACAAGAGTCAAAATCTCAAGTCATGTTTGTGCAGCAATTACAATCCTGATAAGTTCTCCATCAAAATCTCTTCAAGTTCATATTCCCACTTGTTCAAGTTAAGAGTAACAAAAAGAATGAGGACAATCAAAGTCAATCCCAGATGACAGATGATGAGAAAATCAAAGCAAAAGAAATTGAAAGCAACTCAAACAAGACAAGAAAGCTGAAGCAAAATTAACTGCTGACACCACAGAAACCTCAATCAACTGACAAGCATTCCTAAAGAGACAAAGTCATGGCAGAATATGATACTGTGCTCCAGTTTTGAAGATAGGAAACGTCCAATTTTTACTAAACCTAGAATATTCACAGCAAAAAATGAAGGACCTCACAACAGATGAGCATGCACCACTGTTCAAGTTCTTGTTTAACTTATGGATGTCTTCCCACAAAAGCTACCCAAAGAAATGATTTTATAATCCTAGACAAATTGAACAAGACTCATAAGATAATGGTCTAACTTAATCTTCTAGCATGATACAAATTATATTTTTCACTAAATCATCTTGTTAATCACTAGCAATTGTAATATAATTTACCATCACTAACTAATTAAGTTCTCGCAGATTGAACATCGGTACAATGAGCACTCAATGAGCAATTAAAAAAAAGGCAAATAAACTTGG
>JAULJZ010000001.1:3605393-3620393 GCA_032270985.1 Heliamphora pulchella | reverse complement strand
GTTCTTTAAGGCCATTCCATTCTGATCGTATTTGTGCTCTGTAACTGGAAATGCTGAAAGTAACTTCTGCCGTCACAGATGATGGCTTTACTTCTCCAATATTTGGCTGTTTTACCTCGGTAATCTTAAATTGTTTAATTGGCACAGCCATTCTAGACCATCCACGAAAAGCAGTTTCTCCCTCATTATTAATATAAGCAAGGAGGTGAGGCACAGCTTCTTGAATGTCTTCCCGGATCTCATATGTTGATTCAAGGCGGAAGAGATTGAAATTTCTTAGAAGATAATCATGTAGTGTCAAAAACTGTAAATTAAGTTTTGGAAGTGCTAGACACCCTTCCCCAGTGTAGTTGATGCTTGGAACAAGGCTTTCATCCCACATTATCTGCTCATTTGGGTAAAGGGGGAGAGCATTTATGGCCTCCTTCTGCGACTGTTGTTTCTCAAAAAAAGAAACCATAACCTCAACAAGAAAATCAACTCTTTTTGACCAGGGATCATCCATTGATACCAGTTTGAGCTGAAGAAGCAAAATACAAGGGGAATTTGGTGAGAGGTCCCTCACAATCAGAGTTTAATACACAAAGTCCAAGTGCTATTTTTTTCATGCGAGAAGTCTAGACGCATAATTTTGTTTTTCATGTAAGAAGTTCATGCACATATCTAATGTTAATTTTCAAACTTTAAAATTTCATCACTTTTATTTTACAAATATGCTTTTTATAAAATTGAAATTGATACTTTTGTGACATTGAGCTCTATCAAATAAGAACTGTATTCAATATGAAAATCTGTAAAAAAAACTAGAGCTTCAATAAGGGAAAATTGTAGAGTTAAATTTATCTCTGCAATCGAAAGTACTCAAAAGATCACCAAATTAATTTTGGACGTTCCTAAACACATGTTACAGTAATACGAAACAGTTTTAAGAAATTCAATACTGTTGAGAAGATAAATATGTTAAGCTTGCCAGAGTTAAATTTATCTTTGTAACCAAAAGTACTAAAAAAATCACCAAAATAATTCTGGACGTTCCTAAAAAAAATATAACTGGCATACAAAACAAGTTTGAAAAATTCAATTATGTTGAAAAGATAAGCATGTTAACTTCATTGAGTTAAATTTATCTCCACAAATAGCATTACTCAAAAAATTATCAAATTAATTATGAATGGCTGTAAATATAAATGTTTTTAAATATATACAATATGCATATAAAACAATTTGCTTTTCTTTTCCACCTCTACTCTCGGTTTCTTTGTCTGTTGGTGGTAGTATTGGTTGTGGCAGGCCAACTCCTACTCCTAGGGGAAAAACAGCTCTTTCAACGGAAATGTGGGAGCAGGAGAAGAAACAATTTTTTCCCTTGTTTTTTTCTTGTAGAAACTC
This sequence comes from Heliamphora pulchella, assembly GCA_032270985.1. Taxonomy (NCBI): domain Eukaryota; kingdom Viridiplantae; phylum Streptophyta; class Magnoliopsida; order Ericales; family Sarraceniaceae; genus Heliamphora; species Heliamphora pulchella. The sequence goes on along the minus strand of JAULJZ010000001.1, from coordinate 3,619,004 downwards.
TTTCAACGGAAATGTGAGCAAATGAGAAGAACCATATTTGTTTGAACATACAGGCAGAGACAATTAAGAGTGTAGATGTAGGATGTAATTGGTGTTGGATTGACCAAGCAGAATCATGAGCTCGGTAGTCTCTCTGAAACCACTTCATTTACCATGAAATTATTCGGTGCGCAGAACTACACACCACTAATACTAAAGGAGATGAGATTCCAAGGGTTCTGTTGTTGCCTGTTGTTGAGCTTCACTGCTTGAGCAAGTAGGTGCAGCTTATTCATTTACTTTCTTTTCCTTTCTACTTCCGGTACTACAATGATTTTTCCTCCACTGAGACCTCTGTTCCATTTCAAATCAACAAATTGACGATTTTATTTCCAGCTTATGGCCCGCGAGTGGGCTTAGAGTGGTGGCGGTGTGTAGTCAAGATTGTGGTGGGCAGGCAGGAACAGCTAAGGGTGGACTTCAAGAATTAAAAAAGAGTTAGCTGGACCTTTTAACACCACGTTCACAGTCCCCTCTATCCAACACATTCTTAATACAATACACTAACGAATATGGGACGGCAATTATTTGGTGTAAACATAGAAGATGAAACCTAATTGAAAAATAACGACACCTAAAACAATAAGGTGATGGTCACATTTCACTGAGCAAGCCCACAAAAACTAACACGCGAGTTATGACCATCATGGTTGCACAAAGTGAGCACTACTTTTTATGTTTCCCCCTAGATATAGTTCTTCCTGCATTGTTATATTCACTTTTATCTACAGAATTTTGCGACATATAATCCAAAGGAGGATCTAACACACCAAAAGGACCAAAACTAGTATTCCCTCATTACAAAGATTGCAACAAATAGAGGCAAAAAAAAAAAACAGAGAAGAACCTCAAATCATAATTTTATCCTACTGATTCAATTATTAGCTTTTTCAATGTTCGTAGCTTGTGTTACTTCAGTTTCTTGCAAGAAAAAAACCTCTGGACCTCTGCAATGAATTATTAAAATTCACCCTCGCCGCTCTGTGCACCAGATGTTTTTCACCTTCAACAAGTAAAAATTCAGGCACACCCTTACAAAAGTAAAAAAGAGTAAATGAACCAAAGCTGTCACCCAAAAAGAAAGATGATGAATATGTCATCTGCAAACTGGTTATTGTAATTTTAAAAAATTTTGTGCTAAGGCAATTAGAAAACGCATCGAATTTAACTGGATAAAACATTTTGATGTTCCGTGTTAGGGGGAACAAAACCGGTCTTTCTGAAAATTGCAGATATTGGCCCTTAATAAGTTGGACAGAATCAAATTTTGAATTAGTAATTTCAAAATTTTCCCAGCCATAAACTATCCCTTGAATTAATTAATCACCTTACACTGAAAATATTAAAGATGCCATTAAAACAATATTTGAAAATAGGAAGATCCAAAACAAACGAATTCTGAACGGAAGAATACCATGCAGCATCTCATTTTAAATGTTTTATGCCTAGAAGACAAGCCAATAAACCACTCAACTAACCTTGCAGCAGACTAGGCCCCTCAGCTCTTCAGGAGAAAGTACAGACAGTTTTTTTGACAGATCAGAGCGCCTGTTAATTGTGCCAATATTAGACAATGCGAGTTCCCGCAACTACAAAGACAAGGGAAAAAATAGCACAGACATAATTAAATGGAGATAAAAGAAATGATTAAATGGAGATAAAAGAAATATCTTTCAAAACCATAAATTACTACAGCAGCTATTGAAGTTCTGTAAATAAAACAGACCTTGGGAATCTTCTTATATGCAAGAAGCTGAAAAGCCTGAAGGCGGTCATAATGAGATTGAAGCACCTCATCATCAGTCATTTGTCTCCCTAAACGATCATCAATCTCAAAGCCTTCATAGAACTGCAGCAAGTCAACCAGTTGTGCGAAGAGTTTCCCCTTTTCATGTCTATAAAGAGCACTTAAATGACATTTTGAGACAACAGCTACATCAGCAACAAGAGGCTTTAAAAATCTGTGACAGCACAGCCAAAAGGCATACCTCATAACATAAGAAAAAAGCCATTAAAAGAATTCTTAAACTTTACAGGCATTAAAAGCAATCGAAGTAACATTTTGGCAACAATTAAAAAACCATCCACTATAGCTCGATGTGATGCGAAAATGCTAAGATGACAAATTTGAAATAAGGAAACTAACAAGGGAAGGTCATGACATGGGGAGACATAATTTTCTTATATCCACATACATATCTACATATAACTAAAAAAGGAAAACCCAATGCAAGAATCTCTTGTACTGCAGAATCTGGAAAGGTCGGGTCTGCACAGCCTTACTGTCACATACAGAGAGGATGTTTTCCTGTTTCAAACCCATTACGCCTAGGTTGTGAAAAAAAACCTTATGGTGTGCCAAAGCCTTCCCTTACATGTACATATAAAGATGTAGACTTCTTTTATAAGTAACATAAAAATGTACATAAAAACACTAAAGGGCCATATCCATGTACTCTAGAGCCAATAGGTATAAATTCGAAGGTCCACATATATTACCTTTTGGTAAGTATATATGCATCGGTGCACTTCATAGGATAACAATATAACAGATTTGTTGTTAAATGTCTATGTTGGTTCTTGCATAATTTGAAAACACAAATCACTCTCGGAAGGAATCCTATCTTTCGTACTCTTTCTATATATTTTGTGTTTTTTAAAAACTAGTCAAATACTATACACCTCTATCATAGCCAAAAAAATTGAATAATTTAGTGGGTTACCATCTTATTTCCAAAAGAATTAGACATTATCTAATTTAGGATACCATTGGGAAACTTTTCCTGACTGCCTACCAGAGAACCTTGTGGAAGGTTTTGGCTAGAAGAACGCTAGGATTAGGCTCAACAAAAGTAGGGAGAAGATAGGGTTTGGATAGGATTTGTGCTGAAATTTGGCTTAATTTCTGAAATGGCAGGTTACAGGATATCTGCACTTGAACAAAGAGATTATCTATAGACCCACTATTTCGGGGTTTTGTAAGTGTTAACTTGAAGACAAAAATAAGAGCAGAGGAATGAGTGAGGATTATTTAAAAATCAATATGGACACTACCCCCGGAATAGTAACTTTGTGGAATAATAATTTTGTGGAAGAAGAAACTCTATATCTATTAATAGGAATATATAGTTTCCTCAATTTATGTAGCCTTACTAGACTAGGTTTAGAATTATCTAAAAGCCCAATTCCCTATTGTAGTTGAATAAAAACTTACAACAAGAGGCCTTTGGTCCGACTGTATCACTCTCACACTCCTAGATAGGATATGAGGGATTCCAACCTTGACAACAACCTCAGTCAAAAAAAAAAAAAAAAAAGTTACGTAAGTACTTAACTGGTTACACATTCCCTTGCAGTTTAACCCAAAAACACACAACCCCCTTTCCGTCCATAAATTTACATATCCCCCTTGTTTTGGAACTGTGGAGTGAATCACAACACCAACAGAATCTGTTACCGGTCCATGTTGCTCAAAAATCTTAGTGAGGCGTGTGCATACTAAGTTAGGACGGATTTTGGTGAGCATATTTACTGAAATGCCATAAATTAAATTTTATCTTCCATCTTCCTCAAAGCCTCACAATCTCTACCGCCTCCCACTTCATCACAGCAACACGTCCACCACCATCAACCCTTACTCTGCAGCACTACCGTGCATCACCACATTGCCAACCAATGAAACAAACCAGTCCATGAAACTGTAAGCAACATGATTAAATGCAAGAAAACAAAAACTTGGTCCATTCTATTAACAATTGTCCCCATAAATGAATACATGTTTCCTTTGAAACAAACGTAATACCCAAGAATTAGTTCGCATGATATATGTGCATAATCATCATTTCTTCCCTTGTGGCAATGTGTCATGCTACACTTGTGTACTAGGTGACATAACTATTTCTATATCTTACTTTTAAGTTGTGTCCTTGCATTATAACTCAAAAATTTAAGAGTAATTCACATGCTTCACCAAGTATTTGTAGTTTGTATGTGCTTAAACGCTTGCATGACTTCCCAATTTCTTTTATCAAAGTGCTTAATTGTCCCATGATAATTTTTATAGTATTCTAAACATTGCATGAATATTTAATAGTGATTCATTATATTTAAGCATTCAATTAGACTACTTTGGATTAATTAAAACTAAATGTAATTAACTAAGATAAATGAGATTGGATAACCTATGAGGGCCTCAGCCCCTCTCCATCACCAATAATTCACACCTGTTGACGACAAGGTTGAAGGTCTGATTTCTACCCGAACTATCCTCCTTGGAAATGCAGTCCTCCTTGGCATCCTTAGACCTGCTAGTTATTTATTGGCCACTACTTATTTTCTTCAAACTATGCAAAATAATTAAATCAAGCCTAAACTCACATTCTCATAACAAGAAAGTTTCAATAACGCCAAACTAGCAAAGGATTCTTTTTTTATCATCTGACATCAATTTCCACTTGACTATAGACCAAAAAGGGGTTATTTGTTTCGGGCTAAACCACAAGTAGTGGTCTTAAAATTGATGATTTGGCCCTCCTTTCTCTCCACGATTTATTCGGGGTAAAGGCACTCTCAATTGTTGAAGTAGTCTTAAAAATTGATGATTTGGCCCTCTTTTCTCTCCACGATTTAAACCATTGCTCCCATTAAGTGTCGTCGGAGTGCCCAACATTTTGAAATTCTGAAGTTATAGGCATGCTGAAGAAGTGCAGGCTGTGTCTTAAAAAAGTTCCCTATAAGACCCAATGACAATATTCAAGCTGTTATGGCCCATGGGACACCCTGCAGCTCAGATCTAACGGCAAAATAATCAAATTATCCTTGACACCTAGAACCTAAAAAAATTTGAGTGAACATATACAACATTTGAATATAAAGAAACATAAAAAATAAGAAAAAAGTAACCCTAAACTTCATTAACAACATCCTAAACAAACGCCAAGAACAATTGATGATTTGGTCCCTTTTATTTCCACGATCTAAACCATTGATTTGATTAAGTGTCTTCGGATCATAGTTGTACGTACCGGTTTGGAACAAAACTGATACGCTAATTACTTGGTTCTGTACCGGTCAAAATACCGATTTCTATCGGCATGTACCAAACGCACCGGTCAATACCGGTCTATACCGGTCTATATCGAGTCATACCAGCTATGTACCGGTCCATAATTAATTTTTTTTGTAAAAATTAATTTTTACTTTTTTTTTTTATTTTTGTTTTTTATTTTTATACTCCAATTCAAGCATCAAATATAATACAAAAGGAGAGTTCTAAAACTAATTAATGTTCAATTATTAATAAAAAGTGTACATGCTAAATTTTATTGCTTTCAAAATAAATATATCACTATAAATAATAAGATTAAATTTTAATTTAGACTAATTGATTAAAATATTATTTTATATTAAATTATTTATTATTGAACAATATTTTTTAACAATATATAAAAATATTTTATTGCGACAAATCCGAAAATGGTACCCGGTATTTCACTGGTACCGGTACGTTTCATACCCATAAAAAACCGGTATACTATCTGATACGGTATTGAGAACTATGCTTCAGATAGCTCGACATTTTGAAATTCTAAAGTTATAGCCATGTAGAAGAAGTGCAGGATGTGCCTATGAGGTTATAAGAAGTGTCACTGTCAAACATGAGCTTAGTTTCTATTTCTAATTGTCCATTCTTTTAACATCACCTAGTGAGTTTGTCGTGGGCAAGGCCCGCGATTATAATTCTTTGTATGGTCGTTGTAATTAAGGTGGAAAATTGAATAAGATGAATGCTAGGTGTTTTTAATTGATGTCAAATAAATATTATTGTTAAAAATTATTTTCATTTCTAAAAAATTATATGTGAAATAATGGTGTTGATGTGTGTTTAGTTGATGCTTTATAATAAGAACAGTACAAATAATAATTAATAGAGAAAGAGAAGAGATAAGAACAAATAAACCAATTAATTATATTCGTAATCACTATTACATTTGCAAAGATTGTTTACATTTTAACCCTTTTATTTATCTTTACATTTTGAAGCGAAAATAAACTAAAAATGCACTAATACACTTAAAACCATAAAACTAACAAAAGAAAATATAGATAAGCAAAAATACAAAAAAAAATCACTATAAAATTTAATTTTAAATATAATAAAAATACGAACCGCAAAAAAATACTAAGTAGATAAAAAATACAAAGAGCCAACAAAAAAATATCAAAAAACTGTAATTGGTAGAAAGATGGTAAAAAAAATAGAAAAATTTTCATTAATCATTAATCCCATGGCAAAAAACATCCATCGAAAATTTTCATTAATCATTAATCCCATGGCCCATAAAGTTTACTTTTATGGGCTCAACTCAAACTTATCTCGATGATTCAAACCGTTTATCTTGTAAAGCACATTAAAAAGATCATTTATGTAAAAAATTAGATTGATCGGATCTCTGTAGATATAGTGTCTAATAATATTTATTTTAATCATATGTGTGATTTAAAGAATAAACTATTTATTTTATTTAAAATAAATATGCTCACCTAATTGAGATACTGATACCCGATCAATTTAATATTTTTGCATAGAGATCTTCTCAACAAGTTCTATAACATGAATGATATAGTTATCACAATAAGATTGAAGTGTATCTATAACAATTACACATTAGGATAAAATATTTAGTAAAATTTACCATAACCTTAAACTAAAGCTTTGGCCATGGCGAGACGAAAACTAAAGGGCAAAAATTCAAAAACTCCCTCCTTAATCCTTATATATATATATATATATATATATATATATATAGAATGATGTGAGCATTATGAACTAATAAATGAAAGGATAATAATAATAACAACAATAATAATAATCAATAAACCACGGCAATGGTTGTAACCAGTGATTATAGTGTACAAGAAACCTATAGCTTTTTTAATCCTCAAAGTAGTTTCGTTTAACTTAAAATTTGTACATAAAAGTTTTCACAAGTGATTCCGCATATTGAGAATAAAAAAATTTATTAGATACGTACGTGCCACTTCACCAAATGTATCACCATATATGAGCACTGACCATTAGAGGAGACAACGAGTCTAACAAAATGCTTAGGTTCAATAGGACAAACAGGAGGTCAAAAGTTGGCACGAAAAGACTCGTGTTACTTTCTAGAAGCTGCATGGGAGGGTTTTTAAAGGAGATTGGGATGTACACTCAAATAGGCCAGTTAGAGAGAAAACAGGTACCAACTCAGGCTGGTTATTCAAGTCAAAGAATGTTAGTGAGGTAGAATTTGGGTCAAATCCAAGGTGAGAAGAGATGGGATTCCCTAGGCAAGCCAAACTTTGCATTAGGCAGTTGATGGGAAATAAACGTGGGCCCTGAATTTGGAAAAGAAACCTGATTGGAACATCAGGTGTTAAAAAGGTTCAAAAGGCAATGAGACAGCCCATTTGTCGCTTTATTATATTTCTAAGGATGTGCCTATTAGAAGGATAATGAGCTTAAAGGGTAATAGAGGTAAAAGGCTAATATGTAGTTCAAACCAATAAATCAAGGCACAAATTGGAACATGCTACAATAGTCTTGGGAAATGTTGTGAATATAGAAAATAAAAGGGGTACCTAACCTCAGGAGAAGTAAGAGTTAATATGTAGTTCAAACCAATAAATCAAGGCACCAACCACCAGGGAAGAGCAATGTGAGGGGGACAGGGGGAGAGAGAGAGAGAGAGAGAGGCGAGAAAAAATAAGATCTCAAATTTTTTTCTGAGACTAAAGAGAGACTGAAAAACATAAAGCAGCAGCAACATCCGTCAAAAAGACTCTTAATGGCAATTTATAAAATTTTACTCATAAAAAAAAATCAGTCTAAAAAACTCTTAACAAAACTGGTAATTTAGTTACATCATTTGACAACCATCTTCTCATAATTCCGCCTTCAGTTGGGTCATCAAAAGAGGAGGACAATTAGATATATGGGGTTCTTTCATTGATTGACGACCAAGAGAAGGCCTTAAGCCTGGATGGAAAGAGGTGGAGAGTATAAAGGATTCCACCCAAGTATACGCCTTTGTTAGAATTGATGCAAGACTGAGAAAATAGAAAAGAGAGAGAGAGAGAGAGAGAATTATTGTGATGGTGAAATGAGAGAGAACCTAGAATCAGGTTTACTCCCTTACCACTATTATTTATATAATAAGATCAAAAATATTAAAAGTACAATAATACCCAAAACATAACCCTCTCCTTCAAGTTGATACATAAATATTTTTCATACCCAACTTGCATAAAATGGGCTGAAATATTTTACTACTAAGCCTTTTAGTAAAAATATCTGCTAGTTGATCTGCAAACTATACAAAGGACATACAAATTGAGCCCTGGCACAGTTTTTCCTTAATGAAGTGTCAGTCAATTTTTATATGCTTGGTTTTGTTATGCTGTACAGGGTTATGAGCAATATTAATAGCAGTGTTGTCACAATACAATTTCATAGGTTTGTTGCACTCAATCCCAAAATCCTTTAATAGTACTTGGAGTCATAAAAGTTCACAAATGCCATGTGCCATAACCCTATACTCATCTTTTGCACTTGATCTAGCTACCATTGTTTGTTTTTTATTTCGCTAAGTAACTAGGTTGCCTCCTACAAATGTGCAATATGCCGATGTAGATCGCCTGCCATCAACTGAACTAGCCTAATCTGCATATGTGAAAACTTCTAATTTCATGTAGCCGTGACGAGAGAACAGGAACCCTTTTCCAGAAACAGACTTAAAGTTATTGTAAAATACAATAAGCAACGTCAATGTGTACACTATGGGGATCACGCATGAACTGACTGATAATCCCCACAGCATATGTAATATCAGGTCTGGTGTGAGATAAGTATAGTAATTTTCCTACAAGCCTCTGAAATTAATCCTTGTTGGTAGGTTTTCCATCACCACTACTAAGACGATGATTAACCTCAATAGGTGAATCTACAGGTCGACAACGCATCATGCCAACTTCCTCTAGAAGATTAAGAATATACTTTTTTTGAAAAATGAAGATTCCATGATCTAATCTCGCCACCTCAATTTCAAGAAAATATTGTAGCGCCTCCAGATCTTCTATTTCAAATTATTTTGCCAGGTTTGCTTTCAGACGAGATGCCTCCTCAGTATCAGTACCTGTCACAACTATGTTATCAACATATGCAATAAGAATTGTGATCTTACTATTGCATTGCTTGATAAATATAGTATGGTCTGAATGACTCTGTTGGTACCCAAATCTTAACATAGTTTTGAAGAATCTATCAAATCATGCTCGAGGAGACTGCTTTAGCCCATATAGGCCTTCTTCAATTTGCACATTTTTCATTCTATTTCATGAGATGAGAAACCTAGTGGTACATCCATATAGACTTCGTCTTCCAGATCTCCATAGAAAAATGCATTCTTTACATCCAACTGCTGGAAAGGCCAACCCATATTAGCAGCATAGGATAAGAGTACCCGAACTAAGTTCATTATTGTTATTGGAGCAAAAATCTCCTGGTAGTCAATACCATAAGTTTGGGTAAAGCCCTTAGCAACTAACCTTGCCTTGAATTGCTTAACTGATCCATCTGCCTTGTGCTTTACTATAAATACCTATTTGCACCAAACTGCCTTCTTCTCTTTTGAGAGAGAGACCAACTCTCAGGTACCATTCTTTTTTAAGGCCGTCATCTTCTCAGCTATAGCCTTCTTCCACTTAGGATCCACAATGGCTTCCTTCTAACCCTGCGAAATTGGTATAGAGGACAAAGACCAGACAAAAGCACGATATGGGGCTAATAAAGAGTTATATGAGACAAAATGAGAAATTGGGTGTTAAGTACATGTCGTAACACCTTTTCAAAGGGCAATAGGTAAGTTATAAGTATCAAGATCAACAATAGAGGACTCATTACCAGGTGAATCAGTAGGAGAGAGATCGGCTGTGAAGCTAGAAAAGCTAAATGAAGCTAGTGATATGACGAGTTCAAATCGTACTTTTGTTACCCATATTTGACCCAAAAATTAATTGATGAACTGTCACGGCTGGTCTACCAAAGACTAGGAATTTATCCATTCTTCAATAATTCAACGCGCTAAGGGAAAACATATTCCCAGTATTTACCACTACTAGTTGTTGCTCCATTCTTGCTTTAAATAAAAGAGAATAAGGCCTGATATTTACGACAACGTCCTAACTAGTCAAAGTGGGAGTGAAATTTCGAGATGTAGCAAACCTGAATATTGTTGGTACAAGTTACTGTATCCTTCTTCCCCACCCCTCCTCTTTAGGCAAGGAGATCACTTAGCATTGGATAATTCCCCTGCCCTAGACTTGCGTACCCTGCCTACTTCAGAAAATGTCTTGGTCGCAAACTTAAACATGGAACATGTTTACTAGCTAATAGCTCCAAGGTTGGCCAGAGTGCATAAAAGGGTGGCCGACAAAGTATTCTTTTACTCCCATCAACATTTGCATGAGAAGTAGCCACTGTTTGGATTCAACCTTGACAACAAACAAGCTTATGTTTCAAGAATTAGGAGTAGTGGTCCAATATTTTTTTGTGTCCTTGACAATATTACATAGAAGATGCCTTTGGATCAAGATGGTGAACAAAGTGGATTTAGTCTAAAATGCCTACGAAGAAAATATACCATATATACTATTTGACAACTGGCTCTAGTAAAAGCTCAACTTATTAAGCACGAGAACAAAAGTCAGAGCCTAAGAAAATATACATAGGATCATCACTTGGTGCAATGATTTCGTCATTTGTTACATTACAAGTACATCCAAATTTATTAATAGCAAGTAATCCACTTTCACAATAGACGTTGTTAGATAATTACTTATATATGTTAGGGTCGTTTTGTAATTAGTTTAGAGTCTCTTATATAAATACTGGTATGGTGTAGAGGTGAAGCTAAACCTCATTATTCTTCTAATAATATTCTCTCTCCGTCTTTCTCTCTTCTCTCCTACTTTAACCCTAATCGTTACTAACTATTCAACTTGGTATCAGAGCATCCCGATCCAACTTTCTTTTTCTTTCTTTTCTTTTTTTTTTCTTTTTTTTCCTTTGTCTGTATTTGTGCTTGTAAAAAAAATCAAAAAAATCCAAAATCCAAAAAAAAAAACCCAAATGATCGGCTGGTACCGATCTATACTTCTATGATTTTTTCCTTTTTTTTCTCGATTTTTTGATATTTTTTTCCTACTTTCGACGCCCCTGTTCTTTGCCGATCATGGTTTGCCAACTCCGATCTGGTTTTTTGCTGTTGGTTGCGAAGGGCTATACTTAGACCTACGGTGTTGATTACTTAGAAACCTTTTCTCCTGTGGCTTGCCTTAGTTCTGTTCGAATTCTTCTATCTGTTGCTGTTAGTCGTTCTTGGCTATTATATCAACTTGACATTAAGAATGCCTTCTTTCACGGTGATCTTCAAGAAGAGGTCAATATGGATCAGCCTCTGGCAATGTTGTGCCTGACAGTGAGCATCTTGTTTGTCGCTTGCGTAAAGCTCTATATGGTATGAAGCAATCACCTCCTTGTGTCTGGTTTGATCGCTTCAGTTCGATTGTCATAGCATACGGTTTTTAGCGTTCCACATCTGATCATTCAGTGTTTGTTCATCACTCTTCTGCTGGTACTATTGTGCTAATTGTTTATGTTGATGATATCATTATTTTTTGTAATGATTCTACTGGTATTGCTGCTTTAAAACGATATTTGGCTCATCATTTTCACACCAAGGACTTAGGCGTTCTCCGTTATTTTCTTGGAATTGATGTTGCTTGTTCCTCTCGAGGGATCTCTTTATCCCAACGTAAGTATATTCTTAATCTTCTCTCTGAGACTAGGTTACTTGGTGTTTGTCCGGTTGATACACCTATAGATTCTACTGTTAAACTCGATGCTAAACATAGAGAACCATTCCTAGATGTTGGTCGTTATCGGCGGCTTGCTAGGAAATTAATTTACCTCACAGTCACCCATCCTGATGTCACATATGCTATTGGTGTTGTTAGTCAGTTTATGCAGGTTCCTCGTCAGCCACACTTTGATGTTGTTTGTCGTATTTTTTGCTATTTGAAACGTGCCCCCGGTTGTAAATTGTTATATCGTCCATCTGATCATTTGTCTGTGATTGCCTTTAGTAATACTGATTGGGTTGGTAGTTGCTTTGATAGGCGGTCCACCTCTAGATATTGTACCTTCGTTAACGGTAATCTTGTCACTTGGCGTAGTAAAAAGCAGAATGATCTTGCCCATTCCAGTGCTGAAGCAGAATATCGTGCCATAGCCCATACTGCGTCTGAAATGTTGTGGATTTGATCCCTTCTTCATGACTTCGGCATCACGTTTTTCCGTCCTATGGAGATGTTTTGTGATAATCAAGCAGCCATAGTTATTGCTAATAATCCTGTGTTCCATAAATGCACTCAGCATATTGAGGTTGACTGTCACTTTATTCGGAACTTAATGATGACGAAGCAAATTGTCACTTCATATGTTCGCTCAGAAAATCAATTGGGTGATATTCTTACCAATCCGTTAACTGCTTCTGGTTTCCAGCGAGTTCTTTTCAAGCTGGGCATGCTTGATCTCTATACTCCAGCTTGAGGGGGAGTGTTAGATAATTACTTATATATGTTAGGGTTGTTTTGTAATTAGTTTGGAGTCTCTTATATAAATACTGGTGTGGTGTAGAGATGAAGCTAAGTCTCATTATTTTTCTAATAATATTCTCTCTTCTCTCCTGTTAACCGTAATGGAAAGCCGTACCCAAAAGGATAGGCGAGCACTCTTATTTATAATAAAAAGTTAAGCCACACTATTACATCCCTACACTCACACACACAGAATAATAGTAAAGATACTACTAAGATACATATATATCTAACACCCCCCCTCAAGTTAGAGCATATATATCTACCATGCCCAGCTTGTTACATAAATATGAGACACGCGAACCCGACAGGAATTTAGTAAAGATATCGGCTACCTGATTTCTTGTAGGGACTGACCCAAAATTCACAACACCTTTCTAATATTCCGCACGGACAAATTGGCAGTTAATCTCAATGTATTTTGTTCTCTTGTGAAATACTGGATTTGTGGCAATATAAATAGCCGAGGTATTATCAACCCAGAGTCTGGCAGATCCTCGAAGAGGAAAGTGTAACTCTGTCAAAATCTGTTATAGCCACATAATCTCAGCAGTTGCTAAAGCCATAACTCGGTATTCGGTCTCAGTACTGGACCGGGAGACCACATTCTGCTTCTTACTCTTCCAAGAAACCAAGTTCCCACTAACAAAAATAAAATAACTAGATGTGGATTTCCTGCCAAATGTACATCCAGCCCAATCAACATCAGAGTATCCTTCCATTCTCATATGACCATGATCAGAAAACTGGATGCCTTCCCTGGGTTTTTGAGCAAGTACCGTAGGATACGTAACATTGCTTGCCAATGGGGAACCCGGGGATCAGACAAAAACTGACTGACTACACTCACTGGATAAGCAATATCCGGACGAG
>JAULJZ010000001.1:3552164-3592933 GCA_032270985.1 Heliamphora pulchella | reverse complement strand
ATATATATATATATATATATAGGTTTTTTCTTTTTTATGTAATGATTATGTTTGAAAAGCATGAGTGTTATTTATTGTGACATGTTACATATACCTCTATCTATATATATATATATATACATATATATATGTGCGCGCGTACGCGCGTGTATATAATGATGGCATTAGAGCGACTCTTGATTATTATAATAGATAATAAAGACTTTAAATTTTCTTTGTATTATATATTTATATACCTATTTATATTAGAATAGGGTAGTCATTATATCTTGGATTTTCTAGGTATACATATATGTATATGAAAAATTATATTATTATTATTATTATTATTATTTGTGTTATTTATTAATATTTTAATCAAGGATTGGGGATTAAATTTTTTATAATTTCAAACTTAGGTATTTAGGGATGTAAACGTAATTTTTCTATTGTATGGATTTTGGATTTTCGTATTTCGGGATAATTTAATAATTCTTTAGGTTGCAAGATAATTATTTTGGTATTAGGTATTTTTCGATTTCGGAATTTGATTCGCAATTTTTGTTCAATAGTGTTCTTAATCTTGTTGTAATCTTGAGCCGATAATTTTATAATCTCTCAGTTATCGTCGTCAATCATGAAATCTAAAATCGAACCCTTACAGTTTAGCTACTCATGGTCGGTAGGATTGGGCTGTCACATCCTCCTCACCTTAAGAAGTTTGGTCCTCCAAACTTTTCTAAACATAGGGTTAGGTTACTACCCCCTTAAGAAGTTATTAGGATAAGAAGATTTCATATCTGGGTTGAAAGTTCTAGGAATTATTGATGTATATCATTTCCTTTCTCTCATGTTGATTCTTCCCATTGCTCTTATGTTGATTCTTCCCCTCAGGGATTAAAGCCGGGCAAATGGATTTTGTTCGGACTATCATGGCCAAACAAATAGTAAATGAATGAAGCTACGGTGCTAAACACAAGTCAATTGGATTACCATGGTCAAAGAAATGAGAACCGAACGACGGTAAGGCACTGAATACGAGCATTAGTTTAGCGTTAGGTCGTTGAACAACTTCTCTCGTTCGTGAATAGTTGGAGATGCGACACATATACAAAGTGGGAGAGGTGCGGAAGAAGAGAGAGATGTAGGGAGACAGGGAGGAGGAAGTGAGAGAGGAGAAGAGGTGACAGAATGAAGAAGATAAAGAGGAGAGAGTGGGGGAGAAGAGAGATGAACGGGAGGAGAGAAGAAGGGTGGAGGCTGCAGTGGATAGTGGCTACCCGAGTTAGTGGTGGTGGATGGATAGGGCTAGAGTTAGGGTTTAGGATATTAAAAATTGAGATATTTCGAATATTAAAGTGGATGTAAAAAGTTAAAAAATTAAATTTTAACATTTACATGTGAGTATATTTAGCATGCTTGTGTACTCAGCAATTTAGTATATGTATTTTAGAATCACCCATTTTTTGTAAGTCCAAGATGATCCTAACTTGTGCAAATTTTCAAGTAATAAAGAAATCGTCCGTTCCAAGAAAAAAAAAATTAATTAAGATGGTTAGAAACAAAATAATAAAACTTTTTAATATAGGCCTCGCTTGAGTAAATGATTTATTGATTTATTTGGCTTATAAGCAGCCAAATAAATAATTTCGTTTGGTTTGCCAAATAAACACGATTTAAGCTAATAAACTAAATAAGCCAAAACAAACAAAAAATAAGTCAAATAATTTAAAATAAACAAATAAACAAATAAACAAATAAGCAAGTGTCCTTCTAAACGAAGCAAATAAGAAAATAAACAAATTGAACCAAACAAACTAACTTATTTATGTTTTTGTTTATTTGTCAATAAGTAAATAACCAAGTTAGGGCCATATACTTGTGTTATTTTGAAATTCTTGATTTCATTTCATGAAAATATTTAAATAAATAATAATTTATTTTTAATTTGAGGTACATAATTTATCAAAATCACATTTACGCTGAAGATTTATCAATTAAAAAATAAATCAAATTGATAAAAAAAGCACCAGAGACATCCTTGTTCTTGTCGAAATAGATTTGATTTCCAAGGTTAATAGTAGCATAGCAACCTTCTTCTCTCTTCTCTGTGGGGTTGAAAAAACATTCTCAGTATGCATTGAAAGAACGTCTCGGTGTTTTCTGTGGTGTTTAATGAATTTGTTTGAGTAAGCTTTTAGCTCAATGAGTCCGCAACTTTTGCCCACCATACCTCTCGCCACCGCCGCGCCACCACTTTCCTTCAACGTATTCCCACCATCGCCGCCCGCTCCGCCCGCCGTGCTGCACCCTGTTTCCCAAAGAACCCACATCCCTACACATGTATACAAGCACCCTTCGGCTGTTCTCCTCGAGCTTTGCACGTCAATGAAAGAAGTTCACCAGTTTATACCTCTCGTCATCAAGAACGGTCTCTACAATGAGCATTTGATCCAGACCAAGCTCGTTAGTTTGTTTTGCAGATTCGGTAGCTTACGCGAAGCAGCTAATGTTTTCGACCCGATTGAGGACAAAGTCGACGCTCTTTATCACACAATGCTCAAAGGCTATGCCCAGAACTCCTCTTTGGACAATGCTTTGTCGTTCTTTTGCCGAATTAACATGGGTAGTGTTCGGCCCGTTATTTACAATTTTACTTATTTGCTGAAAGCTTGCGGGGATAATTCAGACCTCAGGAAGGGTAAAGAAATTCACGCTCAGTTGATTGTTAATGGGTATGCCTCTAATGTGTTTGCGATGAACACTGTTGTGAATTTGTATGCTAAATGTAGAGTTGTGGATGAAGCATATAAGATGTTTGACAGAATGCCTGAAAGGGATTTGGTGTGTTGGAATACCATTATTGCTGGGCATTCGCAGAATCGGTTGGCGAAGAGAGCACTGGAATTGTTCATACGGATGCAAGAGGAAGACCATAGGGCTGATCCGGTCACGATTGTATCAGTCTTGCCTGCTTGTGCAGATGTTAGATCCCTAAGGATCGGGAAATCAATTCATGGTTATGTTGTAAAAGCTGGGTTTGAATCGCTAGTCAATGTATTAACTGCTTTGGTTGATATGTATTCAAAATGTGGGTGTGTGGGAGCTGCCCGATTGATTTTTGACAATATGCAACACAGGACAGTTGTCTCGTGGAATTCAATGATTGATGGATATACACAAAATGGAGATTCTAAAGAAGCATTGGAACTGCTCCAGCAGATGTTGAATGAAGGGGTAGAACCAACCAACGTCACTATTATGGAAGCTTTACATGCCTGTGCTGATTTGGGTGACATCGTGAAAGGAGCATTCATTCATAAATTAATATATAAATTAGAACTTTCATCTGATGTTTCAGTAATGAACTCTCTGATTTCAATGTATTGCAAGTGTAAACGAGCTGACATTGCTGGTGAAATATTTGACAGCTTACAAGGCAAAACCCTTGTCTCTTGGAATGCCATGATATTAGGCTATGCACAAAATGGGCATGTAACTGAGGCTTTAATTCTCTTTTGCAAAATGCATATGCAAAATATTAGGCCTGATTCATTCACAATGGTCAGTGTGATTCCCGCTCTTGCTGAGTTATCAGTATTACGTCAGGCAAAGTGGATCCATGGACATGTTATAAGAACTTGTTTTTCCAAAAATGTTTTTGTGATGACGGCTCTTGTGGATATGTATGCAAAATGTGGGGCTGTTAAGACTGCAAGGAAGCTGTTTGACATGATGGATGAGCGGCACATAACAACCTGGAACGCTATGATAGATGGTTATGGTACACATGGGCTGGGAAGAAGTGCGGTTGAACTCTTCAGTGATATGCTGAAAGTGTCTATTAAGCCAAATGACATAACATTTCTGTGTATTATTTCTGCTTGCAGCCACTCTGGTCTTGTGGAAGAGGGACGCAACTATTTCGCCATTATGAAGAAGGATTATGGCTTAGAGCCTTCCATGGATCATTATGGAGCCATGGTTGACCTACTTGGTCGAGCTGGCCGGCTTAGTGAGGCTTGGTACTTTATTGAAAATATGCCAATTGAGCCAGGGATCAATGTTTTTGGTGCTATGTTGGGCGCTTGCAAGATTCATAAAAATGTCAATTTTGGGGAGAAGGCAGCCTGCAAACTGTTTGAGTTGAATCCTGAAGGAGGCGGTTATCATGTATTGCTGTCTAATATATATGCCAGGGCTTCTATGTGGGACAAAGTGGCTGAAGTCAGAATTGCCATGGAAAAGAAAGGACTTCAGAAAACACCCGGCTG
Source organism: Heliamphora pulchella (assembly GCA_032270985.1). Classification (NCBI taxonomy): domain Eukaryota; kingdom Viridiplantae; phylum Streptophyta; class Magnoliopsida; order Ericales; family Sarraceniaceae; genus Heliamphora; species Heliamphora pulchella. Next base: position 3,588,680 of record JAULJZ010000001.1, on the reverse strand, counting down.
CAGTTTAGTGGATTTAAAAAATGAGGTTCATGCATTTTACTCAGGGAGCACAAGCCATCCCCAATCCGGGAAGATCTATGTTTTTCTAGAAACACTGATAGATGAGATCAAAGCCGCTGGTTATGTGCCCAACAGTAACTCCATTCATGATGTGGGAGAGGATGTTCAGGAGAAATTGCTCAATAGCCATAGTGAGAAGCTTGCTATTGCATTTGGACTTCTAAATACCAGCCCAGGTACAACTATTCACATTAGGAAGAATCTGCGGGTATGCGGTGATTGTCATAACGCGACGAAGTATATTTCACTTGTGACTGGACGGGAAATCATTGTCCGTGATATGCACCGGTTCCATCATTTCAAAAGCGGAACGTGCTCGTGTGGTGATTATTGGTGAATAAGGTCATGTCTTGACTCTTGAGAGTAGCTACCGTGCTGGAGATTCACAGGGACTTGAACCTTGGAAGAGGAGTCTGCCTCCTTTGAAATCAAGTGCCGCAGTTGAAAGAAGCAGATACAGAAGGTCCAGCAGTCTTTACAAAAAACCTATATTTAAGAAGCACGAACACTTCCACATAGGAAGCATGTCTTGTCGGACACCAACACTCATCGGACACTTTTAAAAGAATACTTTGCTGACTCTTCGACGCCACTTGTTGAAACATCTGAACACATTCCGTGTGATGAATCTATTTATGGTAATAATCTTTTGCATTTTTAGGAACATATCTCACTACGCCAAATGGTACTATTAGCGGTGGTTTTTTTTGCGGCGATAAATAAATCACAATTAAAGATGTATTTTACGCGGCGAGAAATGAATTACGGGTAAAAAAAAAGTATTAATGGAGGTTGTAACCAACCGCCGTAAGAAAATAAGTATTAACAGAGGTTATAACAAACTGCTATTAAAATAGTGACGGTTACAACAAACCGCCATTAAAATAATGATAAAATTCACCCCACAAACAAATATTAACGACGGTTGCAACAAACTGCCGTTAAAATAACTTAAAATTTTGCCAAATTTATTTCCCTCTCTCCCGAAATTTCCCCTCCCGAAATTTTCAAAATTTCCCCTCCCCTTTTCTTAAAACAATATCGTCCCTGTGTGTGTTTGCTTAGAAGAGCTAAAGAACTCCTATCAAAAACTTAGCCCCAAACGGTGAAGATTTACAGACGCCTCAGATCGCGCTCCCGTCGTTGTCGCGCCATCCAGAGGAGGCGGCTTCCGTCGACCACCACCTCATCATTGCGCCATCCAGAGGAGGCGGCTCCCGTTGGCCACCTGCTCGCCGTCGCACCATCCAGAGGAGGCAACTCCCGTTGACCACCACCGGTTTTCGTTGAGTTTCACCGTTGAGTCGTCGACGACCACCATCTTGACCGGTACCTTCTCTCTCTCTCTCTGTGTGTCTATCTCTCTCTATCTCATACTCAAAGAGGTACCACCCAACACACATTATCCAAATCCCTCTCTTATGGCATCGGTGTAATTTCCAAATCTTAGAAATTCACTTTGGATTTTTAATATCTAATGATCTATTATTTCATAATTAATGAGCTTCTGATTTTAACGGTTGTTTTTGATCTTTTCTTCTTCGTTTTGCTTTTGATTATTGTTGTTTTGTTTTCTTTGGTTTATTCTCCTCCAATTTTTTTTGGTGTTAAGGATTATTGATCTTAAGGTTGCGTTTCTCCTCGTATTCTATTACTTTTTGCTTCAAAAAGTTTTTATTGAGTGATGCTTGTTGTATTTTTCCATTACATGTTTGAAATAATTTTATTTTATTTGGTAATTGTGTATTTTATTTAGACAAAGCTCTTAGTTTTTTATTTAAAATTACAAATTGCATTGACTGAGATTCTTAGTTATATATTTTTCACATCTTAATTAACAATTTTTTGTTTTGTTTTGTTTTGTAGATTAACCAAACAGTCTCTATTCATATATTGAAGTGAACGCAGTGTCCCCTTCTTCTCAGTTTCTCATTGATATTTTTTTCCCATATCAGTAAGCTCTCGTTGAGTTTCTTTTTAATTTTCATTTTGGTGATATACCAAATTCTCGATTGTTTTCTCAATTTCACGGTAAGCTCTCTTCATCTTTATGGTTACTTTATAATTTTCCAGTAGATACATTTCATTTGTCCCATTTGTATTTATATATAGCTCAACATATTTTTAATAATTAGCTACCTAACAATTCATTATTATATTTCATCATGTTGGTTTATAGCAGTTTTGTAGAAATACAAAAAAACTGATTTATTTAAAATAGTTTTCTAAACAAATGAAAGCTAAATAGTTTCTAAAATCATTTTGTGTTGAATATTTCTTAAATTCAAAAATAAATAACTAGTTTTATTTGTAAGAAATACAAGCGGTTACTCTATTAATCTTTATTCTCATTATATATTATGATTAATTTATTGTGTAAATTTTCAAAAACAGTCATCTAGAAAAACTGTTTTATGAAATTGGCTTAAAAAAATTAATTGTGTATCAGCCTGTTCTCTATTTTTTTAAATTGACATCTGGGCGTGTTTGTGTGTCCATGCTACTATACTCGGTTTTCTTGCCCTTTTCTTTCTTTCTCTTCTCCGCCATGCTGAATAACATCAAAATTCATGATGACTTTACAAATATGGACCCTCATACCGTAATTTTTTTTTTATTGATCATTTTGATTCGGAAAGGATAAGGAGGCTCTTTGTTGCATGCCTTGTGCCACTGATTTATCTATGATTTTAAAAAAAACAAAGAAATTCATTTATTTCTTGTTTTATGTGCCACATCAAGGGGCTGGTCTAATAGTTAAGGTCTGAAAATTCGAGATTTGTTCCCTTTAAGGTTTCAGGTTTAAAACATTCTAGATGCTATCAACTCTTTTGGGTTAGTTCATACCAAATTTTGTCTCAATTTTAATTAGACCCGGCTAGTGGACGATAAAATTAATTTTTTAAAGATGTTTCATGTTTGAAACATTCTAGATGCTATCAACTCTTTTAGGTTAGTTCATACGAAGTTTTGTTTCAGTTTTAATTAGACCCGGCTAGAAGACGATAAAATTGATTTTTTAAAGATTAACTAAGGTGCACTTAAATTAATTTAAACACCCTAAAATATAAAAACAATAATAATAATTTTCCAAAACATTGGGAGATGAGGATTTTGAACCCTAGCCAAAAACACCTGACACCTTCCAGTAATGTTTTGAATCCAAGAGTCTTGCTCAGCTTGTTGAGTTCGGGCTTCCTTGCTGTTCCTCGGGCATAGCAAATGCTTTAAATTGATATTTATTTGTTACACAATTTTATGATCTAAACATTCATATTATAAATCTCATTAATTATATTATTCATGCAAAAAATTAAATATTTGAACATTGTTAACTACATGATCTGATCACATTTGTTTTTAAAAAATAAATAACAAGTAAATTTTTTTAAAATAAACAGTTAAACAAATATAATTGATATTCTAGCTAGCTATGTCCAAAACATCTAATCTTTCATGTGAACATGTGAATAATGTACGTAACCAGATCTAAAATATAAACAGTTTACATCATAAAATTATGTAATCAATATTATTTTAAAGACACAACAAACCCTGCAGGGACCCCATTCCCCTTGTTGAGGGTTTTGTCTAGAATCTATATATATCATAATAACGCTAAAATGATTAATTTATTTTATTAAATTAATATTTTAAGTAATGTGGCAAAATGATTGACGCAAAAACTTTTTAAAATGACAGTTTATCAACGTAACAAGAGTCGTTTTGGGAGGATATTGGTAGTAGATACAAAATGAACTATTTTTTTAATGTTTTTGTTACTTTTTTCAAGCCGTCTCAGAAAACTTTTTTTGCCGATGTAAATGTTTTTGAGACAGTAAGTTCCGACGCAAATATTTTTTTGTGACCCTAATAATTACTATCCCTATTTGCTAACGCAAAGTCGACGTAAATACTATTTGCAACAGCAAATTGACCTATTGAGACATATTTTCCCAACGCAAGAACCTTATTTTTTAGTAGTGGTCTTGAATTTAAGTAAAATTTATCAAGTATTTGTAATCATTCCACATCACTTAATTATGATACTTACATGCAACAACATTCAATGATGGGAGTTTCGTTTGATAAGTGATTTTAATCTAACTTATTGTGTTTTTACTTAAAATAGAAAAATGACAATTTTAGAAAATTCTTCTCATGTTATGACTTTTTTTAAGCTTTTAACCTTTTAGCTTTTGACATAAAATACCTTATGTCCTTTTACAATTCACCCATTAACAACTTTTACCATCTTCTTTTAAATCTATAATACGGTATCACTTCGTTGAATTTTAAATTTATTTCAAAAATTTTTATTTGTTACAACATTATTTTTAACTTATGAATTAAGAAATCCATTTTAGAATCTTTTTTTAAAATAAATCTTCCATTTCTTAATTTTAGTTATTAATTTCGTTTTATTTTTAGTAAATGATTAGATAGTAGTTATACAAAGATGTGTGAAGAAAACCTTTCTCTTTGGTTGGATTATTGGGGGTGGGATTTGACAATTTCATAATATTCTAGAATATATCGTTGTATGGTGGGCACTCGTGAGGGTTTAAAAAACTCACTTAATGTACGAGAATGCCCCGTAAATTATATTTGATTAATGGGTTAAATTTAACCCAATTGAATTTGCTAACGGAACAACACCTACAAGGATAAACAAACGTGAGTTAACCAGCGGCGTCTCGTTAGAAGCTGCTCCGATGGTGAAGTTAGAGAGAGCTTTTGGAATATAGAAAACGTTAAGACAATAATTTTGCAAAGTTTGTGCTAGTAGAAATCATATATGCATACCTTTTGTTTCCGAGTCCTCACCTTTTATAGTGGAGGATACTCTCCTTCTCTGCTCAAATCTCATGATTACTCACCCTGACACGTAGCCCTGTAAAATGGCTCTGCCCCTCCTGCTGCTGCGTTAGCAGCGATGACAAGCCTCACAAAGGCCTAGGAAGGTAAAGCCCAATAGGGGCAATGGGTACGGGCCAAGGTCTAGAGTCATTGAGACATCTCAAGATCTAAGGGAGAAAGAATTGGCAAAAAGCAATGAGTTCGGCTCATACGGGGAGCGGCTCAGGGCCGAAAGGCCGGCCACCTGATACGAGTTCGAGTTTTGATTTGACTAAGAAAGTACAACATTTAATTTGACTGGACCGTGATGGAATGAAATTTAATGTGATTTGACCGGACGCATCCCACCCATTGAGTGCGTTACAGTCTTGGAGGAGCATTTAATACGTGTAACTCGGCCCATATGATGGGTGAGGTTAGAGTTTTAATGGTAATGTGACCACAGGATGGGTGAGGTCAGAGTTTTAATTGTCACATTACCATTGAAACTCTGACCTCACACATTCTTTGGGCCGAGATACACGTATTAAATGTTCCCCCAAGACTGTAACGCACTCAATGGGTGGGATGCGTCCGGTCAAATCACATTAAATTCCATTCCATCACGGTCTAGTCAAATTAAATGCTGTACTTTCTTAGTCAAATCAAAACTCGAACTCGTATCAAGTGGCCGGCCTTTCGGCCCTGAGCCGCTCCCCGTATGAGCCGAACTCACTGCTTTTTGCCAAACCTTTCTCCCTTAGATCTTGAGATGTCTCAATGACTCTAGACCTTGGCCCGTACCCATTGCCCCTACTGGGCTTTACCTTCCTAGGCCTTTGTAAGGCTTGCCGAGTATGGGTCTAGAGGCCCGTCGGGTATGCTCTTTGGCCCATGTCCCTTCATTTGCCCCTTAGCTCTCCTCCTGCTCGACTTGAGAGAAGCTGACTTGTAACAACTCGGCTCAAACCCTAGTATTAGCAACAGATAGATAACGAGAACTTAGGTCGCTGCATGAAGAGAAGCCCTAATTAATCCGAAACCCTAATTTAACCTAGAAAACCTTAAAGAGACCAAATTCTTAGAAAAGAAGCTTAAACATTCAAAGAAGCCTCAGGACAGTCTAAATTAAGTAAATAATATAAAATATAAAATTAATAATTAAAAATTTTCATAATTAGGGTAAAATGACTATTTTGTCCCTAGTATAACAAAAGTCTTAAAAACTCGAATTTTGACACATGGGTATCCAAAATCAGATATTTATATACAATTAAATAATAAAAGATAAAATAACAACAAAAATAACAAAAATACCCTTACATGGCCGGTTACTTAGGGAATTGTGCACAAAAAATTACTTTTTGCCTTTTTAAGTTTAAAAATAAGAAACAATTGTATAAATTAAGTATTATTATGACCTAAAATTTTTTATATAAGTAATATACATAATAATATAATAAAATAGATCAACAAAAATAAATAAATTATTATTTAAAGTCTCTACACAATAAATAAGTTAAAAAGTTAATTCTTGTCAAATTAGCTTAATTTGACTTAAAAACTTATACCTATCTAATTAATTATTATAAAAAATATGATAATACATGAAAAGACTAAATTAATTATGAACACATTAATATAATAGGTTTTAGTAGAATAAGATACCAAAAAATACATAAAATTAATATTTTATACATTTTTTTTGTACAAAATGGTACTAAAATACAATTTAAATCCCAAAATTAATGCAATATCAGATTTCTCTTCTCCAAACCTACCCTAGCCAAAACCCTAGCTGCCAAAATCTGAAAATATAATTCTTAAAAAGACCCCACCTCTCATGCAACCAATGGAAATTGAGAAAAATTCAAATTAAGACTTACATGTAATAGTTAATTCTCTATTATATTTTTGCTATAAAAACACACCCACACCTCCATTCTCCTCTATATTTTCGGCTGAGAGAGATGAGGGAGAGCTACCAATTTTTTTTTCTAAATGTTCTCAAGAGAAGAAGAAGAGAAGAAGGAAAGGAGCAAGGAAGGGCCAATGAGGTACTACAAAACCAAGTCCTACCATCTTTCTATCATTAGGTCTTCAAAACAAGTAAGCAAATTCCTCAAATCTTCTGTCATTCTCTCATAAAATAACCCTCAATCCATCTCTATAATCAACCCTAAGAATAAGAAACAAAATCTCACTCAAAAGGGCGCCGTATGAGTAGATTATGGGTTATCTATGTAAGATCAAGTGTGGTATGTGTTTGCATGTGAGTATTTTTGAGTTTTATGACTTGAATAGATTCTGAAATTTTGGTATGTATAAATACATGACATGCATGCAAAGAAAATGCATTAAAAATAAACACAGCATGAGCTAAGTTATTAAAACTCTAGATAACCTGATTTTCTGGGCATACCAACATTCTGCCACGAAATCCTCCAAATGTTTCTTGAAGGCTTTGTAGTCCTCCATCCTATGACTTCTCTCCCTGTAATAGGAGCACCTCCACCGTATTCTTTTTTTCATGGCCGATTGTACAACCGAGTTGAGCAGCCTGGGTGGCCACAAAAAGTAAGGTTTGTCTTTAATCTATGGTAGAATGTTGTGGGTCGACTCTTTGAACACAGCATTTACAACTTCTCCTCTTCCGTAGTCGGTTCCCAATCTAATTTGGGAGCTCGACGGCTCCCCTCTCAATCTTTTGTTCGACCTTGGAGAGCTCACTTTCCTTGGTCATCCTAGATTAGTTTTTCTGAGTTTGTACGGGCTTAGGCTTCGTTTTCTTGGCTTTATCTTTGCCTCGATCCTTCCAGCGTCTTCCTCTACCCTGATGTATTGTTCCACTTGGCTCATCAGGGCCGAAATGCCTTGTGGCGGCTTTTTCGTGAGAGAGGCCCTCAGCTTTCCTCCGGGCGGAAGTCCATGCTTAAAAGAGGTCATAGCTAACTCTTCGTTACAATATTCGATGTCATTGTATACTTCTCAGTACTTTCTCGTGTAGTCCCGTAGGGACTCCCCATTCCCTCTCCGTAGTGCTATAAGCGAGTCGGTTTCTTTCGAGATCTTTGTGTTGGTAACGAAGCAAGCTACAAACCCTTTTGACAGGTCCTTCCAGCTCACAATTGTCTGAGGTAAAAGACGATCGAACCACCTCAGCCTGGCCTCGCCCAAACTGGACGGGAACACCTTACATATGAGCGTGTCGTTACCGCTCCACACAGTCATCATCTGCCTGTAATGGCTGATGTGCGTGTTCGAGTCTGAACACCCATCGTATGACCAGAATCTCGAGGCAGAGAAGCTTCTAAGGGGCTCGGCCCTGTCTATGTGCTCAGCAAATGGTGTGGTGATCACCCCTCCCCATGTGTCATCTATCTTGACCGTGGTGCAATATGCCGATATTGAATCTTCGTTCTTCTGCGGATGATCTCTATTTCACCGGGATCTCCTTAGTACCTCTTGCTCAATAAATAAATAAAAAGAACTGTCATTAAGATAAATTCAATCCCAAGAAGATGATGAATTTTGTTTAGGACAGAGTTAGTGAAATAAAAGGGAAAATGACAAGAAAAATTATCTCTGCAAATACCTTTGTTTTTTTAAGATTCAACGGAAGTAACCAAAATGGAAGCAAAAACAAGGCTAAAAGAAAATATAAAACAAGAGACAAAAAAAAGAAGCTAAAAGATAGTATTGAGATTGCTCCTTACCAAATACTTCTCCAACCCTGTCCGCATTAAGCAACCTCACAAGCTGCTGAAGGGGCAAATGCAACATCACAACCTTCTCATCTTAATATGCATTTTGGCTAGCATGTCAGTACATCAGTTGACTCCTACCATTAGGTCACAACTTTATTAAATATGAGGTTATTTAGGGGTATTTATATATATTATATATAATTTTTCATAAATAATATTAAACCAAATAATAGATTATTTATCTATAGATTATTCTATTTTTAGCCAAATTTGATACATAAAAAACTATTAATCTCATTCTTAATAATTCGCATACTAACAATTGGAATACACTATTAGGCTTCGTTTGTTTTGACGAAAAATATTTTTATTAGAAAAATATTTTCAGTAAAAAATATATTCAAGAAGATTTTTTTTTTTTTTGGTTTGGTTGCGACTTTGAAAATGATAGTGCTATTGGATGTAGTAGTATTAGAATTGGTGGCAAAGGCGATAGTGATAGCAATGATCCCAAGACCCCAAGACTTAGGGGTGCACATAGGTCGGTTTAGTTCGGTTCTGTACTAAATTTAAGACCGAATCAATTTTAATTAGTTATAATTTTTTGGACTCAGAACTAACCCAATCATATTGTAGAACTAAACCAAACCAAAGCAATAAAAATCGGGTTGGTTCGGTTTGGAACCACAGTTCTATGAATTTTAAAAATTACTTTGCATACGTAAAAAAAATTACTACGTATAAGTTTTAAAGATTTGAAATGAATAATAAATAAAAGTTAAGACTCATATATTATAATAAAATTATGAAATAAAAGTTTAAATAATTATTTTACAATATATTTAGTAAAAGAATTGCAAATATCTAATAAAATAATTCATAAAATAAATGACATATAACAAATAAATAACAATTAATAATAATTATCTAATCTAATAATATTTTTTTTCTAATTTGTAAAATTAAATTTTTTTTAATTTTTTCTATATGAATCTCACAATAATTATATATGTAATCTATTGGTTAATATTTTTTTATTATATATATATATATATTCGGTTTTGAATTAGTTCAAATTAATCCCAGACTAACCAGAAATCGAACTAATATTATCGGTTTATTTTTTTTGGAACCCAGGATCAAACTAACTACTTGTAAAAGGTAACGACCAGGTTCGGACCCTAGTTGTAACAACATGGTTGACCATGACCCGTGTAAAGATTCATCCCAAACCCTAAGTATTAGTGACGGATAACCGACAAGGCCATAGAGCATGAAAGAAATTTGAAACCCTAACTTAACTCGAAAATCCCAAGTTCGATCTAAAAATTCCAAAAAGGTCCAAAACTCAAGCAATAAAACTTTAATACTTGGAGAATATCTTAACATTCTAAATGAAGTAATTATCATAAAATAATAAATTAGAAATAAAAAATTCTCATAAGTAGGGTAAAATGACCATTTTGCGCCTAGTACAGCAAAAAGTCTTAAAAAGTTAAATTATAACATATGAATATCCTAAATCAAGAATTTAAGTACAATTATATAACAAAAGACAAAATAACATAAAAAATAACGAAAGCACCCCTTAGTGGCCGCCCACCTTGGAAGTTCTACCAAAAAGTAGGTTTTTGCTTTCTTTTAAACTTAAAAAGATGAGAAAAATATTAAATCAAATATTACGATGATCCAACACTTGTTGAACAAGTAATATACATAATAATATGGTATTATAGGTTAATAAAAATAAACAAATCATTATTGAAATTCATACACAATAAAATAAGTCAAAAAGTCATATATTGTCAAACTAGTTTAATTTGACTTAAAAGATTACATCAATTTAATCAATTGCAATAAAAATTATAATAATCCATGAAAATATTAAATTTATCATAAACATACTATAATAACATATTTCAGTAGGAAAAGACACCAAAAAGATATACCAAATTAACTTTTAAAACATTTTCTTGCACAAAAGGGGACGCAAACCAATGCAAAACCTCATAATTAATTGAGATCTGATTTTTTGTCCCCCAAACTAACCCTAGCTATATTTTCCTTCCTCATAACTGATGTATATGCCTCAAAACTTGCACCATGTCAACTTATATCAATTCGGCCCATGTGAAGTGGAGGAGAAAAAGGAGAAAAATGACTTAAATCTCATTATGGTGTTCCCTAGCATTCTCTATATAAACCAAGCCAAATACCCTCCCTCTCCTCTTCATATTTCGTCCATATAGAGAGAGAAAGACTTTGTTGAGTGTTGTTGAGGTATTCTACAAGTTTGAGAGAGAAAAGAATGAAAAAGAATGAGGAGAAGAAAAAGAAACCAAGGAGAGATGTTTTTCTAAAAACTAAGTCCTTCTATACCACCATCTCTTGAGCCATCAAACAAGTAAGTAAAACCTCTAAAATTTATGTCTAATATTACTCAAAATATCTCTCAACTCATCTCTTTAAATACTTCAAAAATCAAGAACCGAAAACAAACCGAAAAGGTGTTACAGTTGAGAATTAGGGGCTGTTGCTTTTTTGAATGGTATGAAATGTTGTTATGTGTTGTTATTTTTAAATTTGATGGCTTAGAAGTGTGTTGAAACCTTGATATTCATGTCTAAAACACAAGTATGTAAAGAAATGGAACAAACCTTGACATATCATAAGTAGGAGCCTTGAACATAAAGGGACCTAATTTTTTAGAATTTTGGTGTTTCTGTCCTGAATTTTGAAACTCTATAACTCAACATAAAAAATTGATCTAAGAATGTTCTTTATGTTCAGATTTATATTTTTGTATTATCTTGCATTCAAAGTTGGTTTCAACTCATTTGAGTAAGTAGAACTTGAGATATTGTAATTTTATTAAAGTGTATCATTTTTCAACCAGTCAACAATACCAACCTAAAAACCCTAGTTTAAATTGGCATCCGAGCTTTGGACAAAACATAAAAGTTGTAGATAACGTGTATATCTAACTACCCACCAAACCTGAGCACAACATATTGAGTTTAGATAAGTCAAAACCCCTTTGAAACCCTCTGTTGTGTTTCAGCCTTTAAAGAACAGTTCTGTCACATATTTTTGTGTAGCCCAGATCCTTTATTTTTAGTGACCTACTCCAAAGGTGGTCTACATGAATATTGTAGCTAACATATTGAACTACTTGGTGTCCAAAAATCAGACCTAGAAGCCTCAGGATGGTCCATCAAAACCATTTCAAACTCTCTGTCCAAAATTGACTCTACTGAGTTTTGGCGGCTAACAGAACCTATTTTATAAAATGGTCAAAAACTCTAACTTGTTCCAAAAAATTACCCTTAGCACTAAACATGAGACTTTTAGGGGACATGTTAATATAGAACATATCCAAAATGGGCTCATTTAAACTTGATCTGATACCCCAAAATCGAGACCAATAGAGGCGTATTTTTGATAAAATTTTGAGAAAAGTGTTGAACCGTTTTCGCTTAGAATACTTTATTCATCATTTTGTCTTAGGTTTTGGCTTTAGTGATGAACATAAGAATTGTAGAAAATATTTTTATATAAATGGTGTTTAAAAATCTTAACTTGATTCCAAGTATATATGCCCCAAAATCTTGTCGACCATTTTAATTTAATACTCGAACTTGGCTTTTAAAGTTGCTATGTGTATGTTTAAGTACCTTTTGTCGTGAGACCCGAGTTTGTATTTTGATTGATTTGAATTAGTTGATTAGTATTTTTAAGTAAATGTACAATGATTAGAATTCATACCATCAAGTTTGAATCGTATATTGAGAATTGAACTTTACCATGCTAGTTGATGTCATACTGCAGATAGTTGTATTTAAGATCAATATTACACATCATGAATATTGTCACCTACATCCTGGCATATTGGAGGCCGTCTGTGCAAATCGTTGTTAGGATGGGCTGTATTCAGTTGTCTTTCTTGATTCTAAGTCTAGGGCGTCCCTGGTTTCTATTTTTGAAAATGTTTTGAGAAATTCCCCTTGTACACCCTGGACGTGTCCTCGGTGTTTGAAATGGTTTATGGATATTGTTGGGTACCATGGGTTCGCCAATAGCATTCTGATTTTGATGGTTTAGACTTTGGGTTGACACCGGTAGATGCATCACGAATCTTAAGGTGGGACAAACCGCTTATTATATGTCTGATATGACTGATTGATTGATTATTGAATTTGTTGGCCTGGAGAATGGCATGATTATTGAATTTTGTTGGCCTGGAGTATGGTACGGACCCCATGCCGTTGCCATTGAGTAAAACAATTATATCATGAAGCTCGGCGAAGCATTTACTATTCGCAACGAGGCGCGATGATGGCTTTGGTGGTCAAATACCCGTAAAAGTCTACTCTGGTGATTTTTGGTGTGGAATTCCTGTTATAATCTGGGTGTATGTCGGGTTGGGCATCTGCATTACATACACGACATTTCATACTCGAATGTTTATTGACTTATCTGCTACCTTGTCATAATTTGTCTGTCTCCTTGACTATAAATTTTACTGGGTGTTATATATTATGCGTTGTGGTGAATTTTGTGCTATGAAATTAGTTAGAAGGTTAGAGTGTTTTTCTACTGGGTTTTGACTCATAACATTTGTGCCATAGGTGAGGAGGAGTTCTTGAAGGAAGTCGCTCCATAGGAAGAAGATGGATTCGAAGAACTAGGTGAGTTCTAAGAGCATGTGGACCCCGCTGATACATTTTGAGGATTCGATACCTTTGTTTTTGTTCTTTTGTTTCAGTTTTTCCGTAACTCTTGTAATATCTTTAAAATCCATGGTGGAACTGTAATCATTATGTACTTTTAATTAGTTCAAAACTCATTTATGATGTAATAATTAACGTATGTAAATATAAATAAATGACTAGAATATCTCTTTATTTATATTTATGTATGTCCTGACGTGCCCAGAGGACTAGGCACCACATAAAAATCGAACCAACCTAATCCATGGAGGTCGGATTGGTTCGATTTTTAGGTTTCTCGGATCTCTGTGCACCCCTACCTAGACCCCTGAGATTTTGAACTCCCGGACCCCTGAGATCTCAAGACCTCAAACCCTTAGGATCCTAGACCCCCAAACCCTCGAACTCTCGGGAACCTGGACCCTCGAACCCCTAGATCCCTAGAACTCCAGACCCCGACACCCCTTGGAAACTCGGCCCTCTGACCCATGGATCCCTGGACCCCGGGATCCCTGGCCCTCGGACCCTTGTGACCCTAAGCCTTCGAACTCTCGAAATCCCGGACCCCAAGACCTCGAGACCTTAGACCCCCGAACTCTTGGGAGCCCAGACCCCTAAACCAAGACCTCCAGACCCCCGAGACCTTGAACCCTCGGACCCCCGACCCTGGACCGTAGACTGGTGGTGTTGGTGGTAGAATGGTAGTGTTAACAGTGATAACAATAATGCAATGGTAAGGATTACAATGTTTTTTGCTAAAAAAAGTGAAATATTTTACACTAAAATCAACTTATTTTCTATTAACTTGAAAAGTATTTTTTTTAATTTTTAATTTAGTTTTTCACCTAAACATGGGCTAACAACTAGTTTGATTTGAGTAATTTGGGGACAAAAGGAAAAATATTTCATATCTTTCCTCCCTAATAACTTATTTGGATTACAGGAGAGAAATGAAAATAAATGAGGATAAATAGTTTTCTTTTAGTGAGCACTTTCTAAATCTCTCCAAAATAGAGAGATTTGGAGAAAAAGGCTAACAACCATTTTGATTTGAGTGATTTGGGGAGAAAGGAAATTTTTTTTTTATAGATTTCCTCCCTAATAACTAGTTTGGATTACAAGAGAGAAATAAAAATAAATAAAAAATAGTTTTCTCTTAGTGAGCACTTTTTGAATCTCTCAAAAAGGACAAATTTGGAGAAAAAAAAAGACAAACTTTATAATGCCAAAATTAACTCTAAAAAAATAAACTTAAGCGCTCTCATTTTAAGATTAAATTGGTAAATAATATTAAATATTTTTTTTCTTTTACTGACGTTAACTAAAAAACACAAGAGAAAAACAACTATTTTTTTTCTCTTCTGTTTATCCAAACGAAATGGAGAGAAAACATATACTTTTTTTTATCTTTTTTCTTGTAACATGGGTATTTTTTTTTCTCTCCTATATTACATTGTAGAGGGTCGAATAAGTTTTGTTAGTAATTACCTAAGGTCACCGTATTCATTTGAATAGATGCCATCCTATTATTATGTGATTTAAAGTTACTTGGAATGGAAACCAATATCAAAAGTGGCTTTTTTATGCCAATGTAAAAGAAGGCCGAATTAACTTTTAATTTCTTGAACTTAAAACCAATAAGATAAAAAATTTTTAAAAAAAATATCAAATGAGCTCGTAAAATCTAATAGATGACACAAGTATTAAATCTAGCAATCATCAAATCACACATTGCTCCATACCAATCATCAAACGCCACATCCCCTTCTATTGGCAAAATACCAACATAACATAACTAACAATACTCTAGTTAGAGCAACACGTGTCAATGCCCCAAGAACACCCAATACCTTTATAGAAGGGTAACAGTACCTTTTGGACCATTTGTGCTGTTTGAAATAATTGCTTATTTTGTCAACAAATTTTTTTAATTATTTGATTAAATTATTATACTATTTTTAATTTCACATCAAGACAAGTTAAAAAAATAAAATTTTTTAATCAAAATATAAAAAAATTTAAAAAAAGACAATAAACCAAAATAAATTAATAACCAAATTTATGATACTTATTTTCTAAACTTTTTCCATCTTTTGATCCAAATTTTTACTTTTTTAGTTCCTTTAATCGAAACATCATATTTAGAAAAAATATTTATCCAAAAGATGAAAAATCTTTAGAAAAGACAAAAAATAAGCAAAACCAAAAAAAAAAAAATCAAAATTTAGCCCAAACAGGTATATATGAAGCAAAGCTGGAACCCTAAAATCTAGATGGAACCAAACTTGAGCTTAAACATATTTGTTGACAGCATCAGGTAGCCTAATAGCACAAAAAGAAAATAAAAGAATTTACATGGACAATGTACCACAAATAAGTATTTCAGAAATTTGGTAAACATAATAATAATAATAATAATAATAATACATAAAAGCCAAAAAGGCATTCAAGTATTTAACAAAGTGCAAAATGCCACAAGTGCCTCCCTCATTTTAGAATCTACATAAACTCATAGGACTGGTCAACCCAACTCAGCAAATTAAGAGACTTTTCATTAGTAAAAACCCCCTCATGCCAAAAGATTCACATAAACTAAACTGATGGAAATGATAAAAGAAAGAACCTAGATGTTAATGCCCCTACATCTAACATATCACTTTGGAAGGGGCAGAAAGATCACACGATCTTAATCGATATAGTCTGCTAACAAAAATCTGTACAAAATTTTATGAAGAAAAAAAAAAGAAGCACATTCACCTCTAGACATACACTGAATGAAATCTGAAAAAATATTAAGCTGAAGTTTCACCAAATGAGCCTTTCGACAGTAATACGAATTCTGCATACTACATATGTCCCTGTACTCACCAGCAATCTCACCCCACCCTAGTCACTTCCACCACCAAAACTGACGAAATAAATATATTTTCCTCATTCGGGCATTGTATGTCATGAAGGCTCTGGCTTTGATTGGGTCAGCATTCAAGTACTCAAAAGCATACATTTGCTTCGCCTCTTCCAAGCCATCAATTTCCATCACGGCCTGTAGAAGTTGAGGGGCATCAATTGTGTTCTTACTCTGTTCAAATGCATCAGCTAAGTGCCGGATGCTCGATGCCACGGCTAACATTGCATCCTGAAGAGCCTGTGAACCTCGAGGTCGTTTTGGAACTTGTCTCAGAGGCGGGACAAAAGGAACCTCTGGACTACCAGCTGGCATCTGGGCATACTCAGTTTGTCGGGTAGATGACTCTGTCTCAGTGCCATCTGTGTCACTCATGTCTTCTGAACTTTGTGAAAGGAATGAAGCAGAATCTTCTTCGTAGTTCTTAAATTCTGTTTTCCGGCTTCCATTCATGTTCCCTGTCATCCTAGCCCAACGACTAGGGGCTTGATAATTTCCACAGACAATTTTCAATTCATCATACATCTCAATCTGTTTACCTCGGAATCCCCTTGCATCAGGATGTGCCTAATTAACGTGTTATCGCCATCACGCATTGTGTACACATGGGCATAAAAGTTTGAAAGCTTGAAAAAACAAATGGAAAAGATAAAGAAAGAAAACATATTTAAAAAGAAAAGGTAAAAGAATATACTTACAGCAATGTATCTCTTCCATAAATCATCGTCACAATCAATCTTCTTCGTATTGGGATTCCAGATGAACCCATCTTGACTTAGCATATCCCTCATTATCTTGTACCTCTTTTTGATTGTCTTAAGACGATTAACAACTTTTTGATTATTTAAAGACAAATTGAAACGAGAGTTCACAGCTACACAAGCAGCCGTATATGCATTTTCATTAAAGCACTTGTCGATTTTATTCCCATTTCTTGCCTGGATAGCTAGGGCTTCAATTAGACACTTGTCCATGGCAATAGACCACACGACGTTCTTCCCTTTATGCTTCATCTCCCTTCTCTGACCTTGCAAACCATTTTGGTCCATTCCTATAAAGCATTGATAAAGTTATATTATCCAACACTAGAACGGAAAAATAAAAAATGAATAAGTATGCATGCATGCACAATCTGAGAAGGCCCAGTGCAGCAAGAGTAGCATCGTCAACAAACTTGTAACAGCAGTAAAACATGAAATATAAATTATAAGCACGGTCAAGCGATATGTGTCAGAAACAAAGTGCATATGGTAGCTAAGTACAGCTATGATATATCAAGACCTACTGATTTGTCATGTGCCAACTCCTATATACATAGTAGTAGTAATAAAGTAGTAGATTTTTAACATCTACATACTGTGGATGATCTAGAGAGGAAAAAGAAGTGAACCTTAATTAATAAGGCAAATTTTAGATAATAGTAAAAGCATTGCTACATTCTATTCATTCTGAAAAGTGCACCATCAAAAAGACCATTCATTACCTGCTGCTGGTCCTGCCCAACCCCACCCAAAAGAAAAAACAAAAAGAAGTAGTAGTATAAAGTTGCAGTCCAAAAGAAAAAAAAACAAGTGCACAGGGAGAAAAAGAAGAAGGAAAACTTAATAGAGAGGACCACCAAAAAAATAAAAGGAAAAGAAGAAGAAGAAGAAGAAGAAGAAGAAGAAGAAGAAACAAAGGAGAAAAGAAAACTTAACAGAGAGGGTCACCAGAAAAGAAGAAGAAGAAGAAGAAAGACAACAAAACACAAAGGAACTAGGGTACCAAGCATTGTTGATGTCTTTGAAGAAGGTATCTATTTCACGTGAGATCATACATAACCTCAATTCACTGTAATTATACAGAAATATAACTTGATATGAAGTAGCTACCAAGTACGACAACTATATGCTGCCTTTTGTAAGAGGAAACCCTTGGAAAGTTAGTTTTTTATTCAAAATCTATGGTTACATGACATAAAAATGTTTACATTTTGCCTTTGTTAATATATCTCAATGAGCTGTGAGCTCACCAATGCATTTTTCATGTGATGATCTGGGTGGAGAAGAATGAGAATATGCTTGGAAGAGAGTTAGCCTTTGCATTAGGAAACTTGGAGCATAGTGGCTCCCTTTTCTGTTGATAATATTTTGTATTATTGCTTGACAGACATCTTGGTGTAACTTTTGTGATGTTTTTGAATTACACATCCTTGGTGGATCTTATGATGTTTGTAATGAATTTACGGTAGTATAATGCCTATTATGACTCTACATGTTTCAGCTTAGTCTCATAATGGTTAATTGAGAAAGAAAGAAACACTAGACAAAAATATATTTTTAGTTTTTCCCTGTAATCTGCCCAAAACTTTCAGGATTTTTCATAAATACTAAGATCACCCGAACTAAAGTTTTTGTAAACCAAATCTCTTCATTAATACTTGAACAACCTTCCCAAATTTTTACAAAGGATAAAAATGATATTTGATTGGTCAAAACTAAATTTAAAACACAAGAACACAAAACTGTCCAGAAAACTGTTTCAAAGCACAGGATTGTTTTGAGTTACAGTTTATGTATCATTTGGAGTCAAAATTTCAAATTTGGCCAGTATGTAAATCGCTGTCTTATCGAACGTTGGCCACTAGTCTAAAAATGAATTAGTTAAGAATTTCCAACCAAAGGGTGTCAAATCTGGAACAATCTGTAAAACTCTGAAAATCTGTATTGTTTGAGACAGTCTTGTTTGAGGCCTTAAACATTTGAAAGTACATAATGTAGTTTATATCGATACAAGTCTTGTAGCATTTGGAATTAAAATGACTTTATAATAATTTTTCAAAATTTGAACAGCAGTGCTAAAAATTTCTACAAAGACTAACCTCTTCATTAAAGGAACTTTAACACACTCAAATGGTTAACCACCACCACCAATGAGTCTCTTAACTTAACACACTTACCTTTCTATTAGTCTTGAGTTGGAGAGTGATATCACTTAGACTTGCCTAATCCAAAGTAGGCCAAAATCTCTTTGCATATATAATGCGTACACATTAACCTTCATCCTTCTTCCTTGTATTACTTAGTAGTTGATTTTCTTAACAACTCTTAATACCCGTTTTAGGTAATTAAGCTCGGTAATTAAAGTGGGGTGTTAGAACTTGATATCAAAGCATAGGTTATGAATAACTTGAAACAAGTGGGATATGGTCAAATTATGAGCAAAGAAATGTGTGATTATTTGATTATTTGACAAAACTTGCCTTATCTATTTGAAAGCATGTGTCATGTAGCTAGGGCAGTTAATGAGGAGGTTCAAACCCAGCCATAAGAGGTGGAGTCACGGGCTATCATGGCCATGCATATGTTTCGATATATGGGCCCCACTATATTTCAGGGGAATCCTAACCCCTTTGTTGTAGAAGAGTGTCTTCAAAGGGTTACCAGGATTTTGGACACCTTATAGATTGTGGAGGATGATCTCATAATCTTATTCACCACTTATTAGTTCGACGGGGAAACTGACTGCTGGTGGGAGTTAGTCAGAAACACAACCGCAGACGTGGGACATAATTGGGTCGGTTTCGGTGCCTTATTCACAGAGAAGTATTTTGCAGAAGTCAAGCGAAACGGTGAGAGGGAGGAGTTTTTAAAATTGACTCAAAGGGAGATGACTGTTCTTGAGTATGAGACTCAGTTTATAGCCTTATCACCATTTTCCGGAGATGATTTCTACTGAGGCCCTAAAGAGGTTCGAGAGGGGGACTGAAGCAATCCATTCGTGCTAGGATTGTGTCCCACAAGTTGAGGGTATATGGCCGTGTTGGAGATATAAGATTTGAGGAATATTAGGGAAGGGCATCCACAGCGAGGTAGAGGGGCACCCAGCAAGGACAGAGGTAATGATGACAAGCATAAGAGGGATGTCGACTTAGCAATTTTAGAAGGCCTTGGGAGGTGTAGCAAGGATGACTCTGAGGGAGTCAGTTTCTACCACTGCCAGCAGCCCAAGCATAAGAGGTCAGATAGCTCATAGAAAATTCAGATTCAGACCATGACTCAGACTCAGGTTAGGGGTCCCATCATCTGTTTCTAGTGTAGACAGATCAAGCCTATTCAGAGGTTTTGCCCACAGGGGTAGGGTGTGTCTGGTTCTCAACAACGCGGTTGACTACTCCATTCAGGCAAACTTTCAAACTCCACTGATCTAAGGTGGTGCAGGAAGCAGCATCAGTACAATTAATGACACAACCGAGGCAAGGGTGAATTTTTATTGTGACAGCGTCTAATATCTAGGAGTCAACAGTAGATCTTGCCGTTATCCGAGGTACATTTCTGATTTTCCATACTTGGGCCAGCATATTAATTGATAGATACTCGCGCGTCTTATTCATTTACATCTAGTACTTAAGCTTTCATTTTGGAGTTGGAGATGAGTTGTTAGACTACCCATTATATGTGGATACACCTACCGGTGGTAGGGTGGCTCTTTGGCTTGTTCGTCGAGGCTGTGAGGTCATGAGTGGAGGACAGTTTGTTATTCGATTTCATCTTGCTAGGCATGTTCAATTTTGACGTAATACTAGGAATGGATTACTTATCAACCTACTGTGTGTTGATCGATTGCTATTGTCGGAGGGTGACCATGTTTACACCAGAAGGAGACTGTTTCCTCTTCGTTAGCGACCGAGGTGATGACCAAGGGCCACCATCTCTAGCACTATTTCGACATAGGAGCCAAGAGTTGTCTTTGCTACATAATATTAGTTAACGAAGGAGACCTGGCAAGTGGCGAGTTACCTCTAGTAATTTGAGATTTTCTAGATGTTTTTTCCAAGGATCTCACTGCATATTTCCCAAGAGATTGAGTTCACCATCAACATCATTCTTGGAGTAGCATCGATCTGTAGCTACTTATCGATTCGCACCAACCAAGGAGAAGAATTGAAGATACAAATGCAAGAATTGCTAGATAAGGGATCTTTAGCACTTTTCACCAAGGGCTACTCCTTATGACTTTGTATCGATTATCGTCAGCTGAACCAAATTATGGTCAAGAACAAATACCCACTTTCAAGGATTGACAACTTGTTCGACTAGTTGAAGGGTTTGAGGAGTTTCTCAAAGATCGACCTGAGGGTTAAGGAGGATGGTATCCCTAAGACCGCTTTTCGCATTCAATATGGGCATTGTGAGTTTCTAGTGATGTCCTCTGGTTTAATTAATGACCCAACAACTTTTATAGATATTATTTATCGTATCTTCCGTCTATATCTTGACCAGTTTTTGGTTGTGTTTGTTGATGATATACTGATCTATTCACAAATGGACAAGCAACATGAAGAACACTTTTGAACAACAATTGCAATTGTTGAGAGATCATGGGCGTTCTGCCAAGTATTCCAAGAGTGAGTTTTGGCTTTATAAGATAAAATTCCTCTCCTAAGTGGTTTTTGAATGGAAAGTATAAGTAGACTCTACAAAAATCGAAGCAGTGATGGATTGGCAGATGCTTAAGAATGTGTTTGAGATTTGCAATTTTCTTGGGCTTTCGAGTTATTATTGAAGGTTTATAGGATTTCTCTAAAATACCAGCACCAATGATACGCCTAACACATAAGGGGGTTAAGTTCATGTAGAGGAGGCTTGTAAGGCATCCTTCCAAGAGTTGAAATGGAGGTTAACAACAGCTTCTGTGCATATTATCCCAAAAACAGAAGCAAGCTACACGATAATTGTTATGCATCAAAAGAAGGTTTAGATTGTGTGCTTATGAAGCCAAAGAAAGTTGTGGCCTTTGGATCAAGACAATTGAAGACTGACAAACAAAACTATCCAACCCATGACATGGAGCTCGCGACCGTCATCTTTGCCCAAAAGGGATAGCGCCTTTATCTCTATAGTGCATGGTTCAAAGTATACAGCGACCATAAGAGTTTGAAGTGCTTATTCCCCCAAAGAGACTTGAATTTGAGACAACGAAAGTGCATAGAATATTTGAAGGATTGTGATTTCAACTTGCTTTTATCATCCGGGCAAGGCTTATGTTATAGCAAATGCTCTTGGCAAGAAGTCTTTCGATACTTTAGTAAGCATTGCGATATGCGAGTGGAGCATGTGAAAGATTTGACGGAGCTTGACCTACATTTCAATGAAACCGCAAGTGGAATGGATTTGTTCACAGTAGCAGCAAAGCCCACTTTACTTGGGAGGATTATTGAAGAGCAACAATAGGATTTGAAGGCGCGGCTTATTAGAGATGGCTTTTCTTAAGGCAAAGGGGCCAAGGATGATCACTTCATGCGGACTAGTATTTGACGGTCCATGGAAAATGCCTCATACCGAGTACTTGCTAGGATGATGTACTCCGAAAGTCTCATCATTCACGCCTAGCAGTCCATCCCAGCGAGACCAAGATGTATCGTGACTAAATTTGTATCTTGATGTTTTACATGTCAGTAGATCAAGGTTGAGCATCAAAGACCCACTTGTGCAGAGGGTTGAACAAAAATGAGAGAATTTGACCATGGACTTTGTTTTGGGGCTTCCTAAGTCGACAAAAGGTTTTAATGCAGTTTGGGTGGTAGTGGATCTTTTGTCAAAGACTGTATTTTCTACCTATACATAGGACATATTCAATAGATGTACTTTCCCAACTTTATGTACGAGATTGAGGTTGCATGGAGTACTTGTTTCTATAAGGTCGGACCGTGGCCCTCGTTTTGCTCACGTTTTAGAGTTTGCAACGAGCTTTTGGCACAAATCTACATATTAGTACGACCTTTTCATCCTCAGACACAAGGACATTTTAATTGCACCATTTAAATACTCAAAGATATGCTCATAACATGCGTATTACCGGTCGTAGACTTTGCATATAATAACAATTACAGATTGAATATTGGCATGGCACCATTTGAGGAACTTTATGGAACATCACCATTTTGTTGGGCCGAGGCAAGTGAGGCAACTATTTTGGGACCAAACTTAGTTAGGGAGATGATAAGGAAGATCACAATTATCAGACAGAGATGGTTGACAGCACAGAGTTGTCAGAAAAGTTATGCAGAGAAGATGAGCTGACTCTTAGAGTTCGCAGTTGGGGATCACATATTTGTTAGGGTACCACCAAGGAGAGGAGTCAAATGATTTGAACTTAGCAGGAAGTTGGCTCCCAAGTTTGTTAGCACGTTCAAGATATTAGAACGAGTGGGTGAGATAGCATACTACCAAGATTTACCACAACAACTTGTTGGAGTTCATGATGTCTCTTATGTATCTATGTAGCGGAAGCATGGATCGGACCCATCTCACTTGATCATTTGGAACGACATAATGATAAGCAGTAATGCTTCGAACAAGGAGCGTCCAATTAGGATTCATGACAGGAGAGAGATGTTTCTACGAGGAAAGACCATTCCTTCCCTTAGTAAAGGTACTTTGGTATCACCATGGAACAAAGGACTCGACGTGGGAGTAAGAATATGACATCCACTCGAGATATTCAAAACTATTCCGCGATGGAGTCACACAAACAAATTTTGGGAAATTTCCCAAGGGGAGCTTGTGATGACCTAAAAAATCTTAATCTCTAATTAAATTGTTAATTAGGTGCATAATTAGAATTTATATTCTTTTCTCTTGATTAGATATTTGCATCAATTACATTATTTAATATTTTCATGCTATGACTATATTGCTTCGACTAAAATATGAAGTAGCTTATCAATAAATGAATGAAATCATTTTGTGCATCATAATCTAATACTGTCATTTAAACGCCTACCAAAAGTTGATAACGAATAATTAGTTCAAACTTAGTAAAAGGAAAAGCCAACCACCCAAGAGCTTGGGTATGGGTGTCGAAACTGGATAAGTATCCAAGTGTCGAGTTCATCTAGTTCTCATGTCAAGAATGTTGGAACATGGCCAAATATTCATATTTTTAATACATTTCCTTTTTTAGGGTAAATGGTGCTTATAAAATTTCATAAAGGCTTTCATGCATAATATGAGTATTTATTTATCGTTATATAGTAAATTCAAAATATTAACTATGTTTCCTAAGTGAATGTTCAACCAAAAATGTAGGACACATATCTCAAATCCTTATCCAAGTGTCGAGTATTCAATACGAATACTTCTTACATTTAGAAAAGCTCATGTAACATAGCCCAAGAGAGATTTGAGCTTTGATTCTATATAACTAATTTAA
The DNA here is from genome assembly GCA_032270985.1 of Heliamphora pulchella. NCBI lineage: Eukaryota > Viridiplantae > Streptophyta > Magnoliopsida > Ericales > Sarraceniaceae > Heliamphora > Heliamphora pulchella. The sequence continues at coordinate 3,564,267 of JAULJZ010000001.1, read as the reverse complement.
ATGGAAAAAGGAAAAATAGCTCTTCAAGTCATGTAATACATATGTATATACATTTCTTATGATTCCAAACAAACTTGAAGGAGCTAACTTTGTAGTTGGATATGTTAATAAGTTGAATTAGTATGATAGTAATGGCCCCCTAATGACCATTCTTAGCTTGACACGTCCTCTTTAATAATGAATTAGTTTTAATTTGTGAAATTTCAAGATTGCATCCTAGCTCTTGGTTTTAATCTTAATAATTAGGTGACAAATTTTATACATCCAAGAGGCTTATAACTAAGCATCGCAAGCCATTTTAGGGGATATAACTCTTGATTTTTCAAAATGTTTCTAAGAGTTCTAACCTTTCGTCTCTTACCCTAATATGATCTCTCATGTTTCAACTCATGATCGTATTTCTTACATACTAGAGCCAAAATAAGGCTCTCGAAGGTTGTCTTTGGGATCAAGTGTTCATCCACTCCTTGAAGACTCATTTCATAGCTCTTTCTTTGTTCTTGCATTAGAGGTAGGGATTTTACTAACTTATATATTATGTGTTTATGTTTTGTTGTATAGCATGGTAGTATTCTTTAAATAAGTTTCGTGTCAATTAGGGATAGAAATTTTACCGAGTTAACAGAACGGCCTGACAGAATCGAGCCAAAAATCCGGTCAATGGTCATTTTGAAACAGGTTAGAAGGAGCTTTGGTTCTTGCGTTGCCAAAAAGTTTTTGGAACGGTTCAACATCGGTATTAAAGGAAAGGGGATCGATTTACATCGAACCGAACCGGTTGAATCTCAGCCATACAAACCTTATGTTATGCTAATCAGAACCATTCATTCTAGTGTATGGAATATGGATTCCGGAATGTTCTCACAGTCATTTCGCCTCACTCCCAGCACCTCCTTGAGTCTCTCTCATTTTCCTCGTAATCTCTTCTCTCACTCATTCACTCTCTCTGAATCTAAGTCCCTCCTGATCTCTTCTCTCGCTATCTCTGAATCTCTCTTTCTCGGTCTCCTCTATTGCTCTCTCTGAGACACTACCTCACTTTCATTCTCTCACTTTCAACGAGAGTGTGCGTGTGTGGTTGGTCAAGAATCAAGATCTCTCCCGATGTCCTCTCCCTCATCACGCGACACTCATCATCAGTGATTCAGTGTTTTGACATCAACCATTGACAAGTACGACGAGGTCACTATTTTCATTTTGTTATTTCATTATCTCTCTCTTCCCTTTCACTTCTATTATCTCTTAATTTTAAATTTTTTGGGCTTGTAATTTTTAGGTTTTCTATCTTGGAAGAATTATTCGTGTTGTGACTTGCTTGCTTTCAATTTGTTCAACTAGTGACTATCACTGATTGATGCGGGTATTATGTTCCAGTGTGTTGATTAATTCACTGTATTATGCTTTCAAATATTCTAGATTTTGATTCACAATATTTTGTTGAAAGGAAACCAGTTTTTGACGTGTGTTTTCTCATTTCAGGCCAGTGATTCAGCAAGCATTGCCACTAACCAAAATCGACAAAAACTTACTTAACCAACCAATACAAAATAGAGTGTCATCCAGTTAGGTTGAAGCTTCCCCCAAAGTCTGGTCGATTGAGCATTAAGTGAAAACCGAACAACTCAGTTTGGGCTATCTTGCCTCCCTAAACCGAACAAACCGAACCGATTACATCCCTAATGTTTGTCTTCATATTCTTGTCTACTTTCTTGATTCAAGATTATATATGCTTTTCTTAATGATTTCTACATCTTTTTTGTTTCTATCTCATGTTCATGATAAAAGTTTATGAAAGGTATATGACTTACAAAAACTTGTTGTCCAAAAGAAAGTGAGTGTTATTGAAACTTAGAAAAAATGTTCAATTTGGAACTTGAAAATGATTTTGAGTTGGTATGGTCTTGATGAACAAAGAGTGGGTATGAAATGCCCTTCAGTGAAAATCTATAAACTCGCACGGGAATGATTTTGTGGTAATGGAAATGATAAGGCAAACAACTAAAATGAAAAGCAGGTTTGAGATGGTTTTGTAACTTGTGATCATTGCATTAAGGTTTTGAATTTGTTGAGAAAGTGACTTTGTAAGTGGAAACTCTTGGAAAGTTAGTATTTTTTTTTTATAAATCTGTGGTTTCTATGACATAAATGTTTACCTATTGTCTTTGTAGTATATATCGACCAGTTGTGAGCTCAAGCTTACATTTTTCAGCTGATGATCCTAGTGGAGAAGCATGAGAATATGCTTGGAAGAAAGTTTGACCTTGCGTGAGAAGACTTGGAGCATAGTGGCTCATTTTTCTTAATATTTTGTATTATTGCTTGATGGACATCTTGTGTAACCTTTGTGATACTTTTGTATTACACCTCCTTGATGGATCTTACAATGTCTACATGTTTTAGCCTAGTATCAAAATGTTAAATGGCTGAGAAAGAAAAAGAAAGACTAAAGATCTTGGTCTGATACCACCACTAACAACGAGCCCCGAGGAATCGTCCCGAGCAACCTCCAAATGAGCCTTTTATCAGAGTCGAAAGTTGATGCTTTCAAAAATCGCATGAACCGTAATTTATGAATCGAACCACGAATTAACAATGATTCTATCCCAAAATAGATTCATCTACCGATTCGTATGGATTTATGCATGAATATAAATTGAATCGTGAACTAAATCGAAAATAGTAAAATTCTAATAACTATGTAATGCATCAATTTGGTAGACGTGCTTAAGCTCAAGATTTCATCTCTTTTCATTCTCTATTTCTCTCTCTCCCTTCAGCAATTCTCCCAACACTCATCATACACACTGCAACCTTGACTTCTTTGGTACAATCATCAAAGTGCATCATGACTCTATAGCAATTAGATGAACACAGCCAGAGAATCACGATTCTATTACAACCTGTCGCAACAATCATAACAATCAGCGTCACCCAGTGCAACCAATCAGTATTCAGTCCAAACTGTTGCAACTTGATTGGAACCCAGATAGAGCCAGACACAACCAGTTGAGACCCTACCATCTTCTATTATTGGCCCTCATCTAAGCACAACCCTTCGAGCCTTCTCCATTGACCATCGCAAGACTATACAACAGACGTTCCTCGTTGCCAACCACTTGTTGAAGACGATTGTGATCGTCACCTCTTAATTTCATCGACCAGCCACCGGTGAGGCCTAGTTGGCACTTGTTGATGACAAACCCTTGCCCTCTCTTTGTATTTATAGGTTACCGTTTACACCAAAAAATTATTCTCTATTGGGGATGAAATTTTCTGTCCAAACGCTCCATTAGTTTTTACAAAGCTTGGTTAAAGATAATTCTAGTGTTCATAATGCCCATGGGTAAAATTTTAAAGGATGAGAAGTGGCACTCTAAGACAAGAGCATAGCGGTTAATTTAGTTATTTGAAGGACATTTAGCGTCGTAGGAATAATTCTTGTTTGAAATATTTCTGAAAAGTTATCTATGTAGTTTCTTCCATAAATATGTGTAATGCATTCATTGTAAGGACTCTTTCTTCATCAATCCAACAACAGATCATATCTTGGAGTACAAGTAGTCTAATTAAATCATAAGAGCAGCATAATTCATATCGTTCTTCAAGATCTTCAAGAGGACGTTGCACACTTTGCTGAGCAACCATAGATGAGTGGTAGCATATACTTTTTGTATCTTCGTACTTATCATCATGTGGATATACTTCTTGTATCTTTGTAATATCATCATGAGGATTAATAAAATCTATTTCATTAGTCTTCAATTTTTATTTCTTGTCTCCATTTCTTTGTTCACTTTTTCATTTTCATACTCAACGAAGTCCGAAAATAAAGAGAGGAAACGCAAATCGTAGTGCATTTACGTCGGTTCAGTGAGGACGACCGCGAAAGTCACCTAATGGGTCAATCTTTTCCTTAAGCTTTTTCCATATAAAAAAAGATGTGAAAGGACGTTGCGGATGTCTAGGACGGACACAGCTTCTAAAGGCTAGAAGACCACTAGAAGATACCCAGGACCAGACCATGTCGTGAAAGAAACACACTGGGCGGGTGGGCTTCGACCGTGTCTCTGGGGTGTAGTTGAATGAGACATCATGAACGCGAGTGCAGAATACCAGGCCGAGAATCCTCGCTTGGACTTTGATTTGTTCCAGACTTATTTCTCGAGAAAATTTATTTTTTGGTAACAATTGAGTTCACCCCTAGAACATCATAGAACTCCATAGTTCGTTGAACGTCGTGAATCCATCAGAACCAACAATTATTCACCACGACAAATTCCCTTTCCATCGCTACTATATCGTACAACTGGCCCGATGGACCCTCATGGTCGATTGTCATCTACTCAAAATCACTCAACCATCATCCCATGACCTTGGCGAGGTCTACCGACGGTTATTTGCATACTTGTCACTGACCACCATTCCATTGTCCAGGTTGGCGTATCCTGAAACCCTCCTCTCTCGCTCTCTCCCTTCCTCCATCAATTGCGTCGCTCCATCAATTGCATCGCTGCTTGCAGATGTTGCCTACTATTTGACCCAAAAATCTAGGCCCTTAAACCTAAACTAACCTCTAAACCATATATATATATATATATATATCAACAGGAGCCAATAGAACCTTCTGGATCTGCTTTAAACCTGACCCAGGTTGCAACTAGTAAACCAAAACCTTTCTTCTCCACCCAAAACCCTAACCCTTTCTGACCCAAAACCCAACCCAATATTTAGAGCCAATCCAATTCTTTTTTTAAAAAAGGCAGCAGCCAAATCAAAATAAATTCAAAAAAAATAGCAGCCAAAGAAAAATAACAGAGAAATTTTTTGCTGCCCATAAAAAACCCTCCCCATTTATTTTTGTTTACTGACTATCTTAATTTAAGCATGGTGATCAATTCAGGGTTGTATTCAAAGTTCAAAGCCATTCGTCATGACCAGAAAGTGTTTAACAGGTCACACAAGTAGAGGTCCAAAAACATTGGCAGTTAGCACATATGCAAACAAGTTTGGAATAATTGTTAGCCCATTTGTTGGGAAATCATTCAGATGGTCAACAAAAAGGTTTGTGAAGATCAATTGGGATTTGTTGATCAAGAAGTCCCAAAGTACGAAAAATGTAATGTTGCTTTGATAGAAAAGTTGAAGAAGTTACACTTGAAGGCTGAGAAGAACCTAAATAGAAAGAGATTCTGGATGAACTTCTTGAACATGAAAATGGACTAAAATTGTCAAGTCGTATTGACTCCACCACCAATCAATTCTTTGTTCAACTTTTGAATTGTCACACCATGTCTAGCATGGGCGTAGCTACATGTACTTGAGTGGGTTCAATTGAATCCACTCAAATTTTTTTAAGAATATTTTTTTTAATGTATAATTATGTAAATTTTTTAGCATTTAAAATATTGACACCAGTAAAATATTAAAAATCGTATAAGATGGGATCAATATTTCAAGAAATTACAACTTATTGAAAATTTATATTAGTTTTGATGTATTTCTTACTTAGAGAAAAGTTAAACTAATAATATTAATAATTCCAAACTTTGTTTTTTCATATAATTAACAAGTATGAATATCATTTTTTAAGTTATTGAAAATATATAATATTACAGTGCATTTTGTTAAAGTTAATTTTAACAGATTTTATAGACTTAAAAATTTAATATGATTATAATTTATTAAAGGCCCGATTGGCAATTAGCTTAAAAGCTAGCTTTTTTGTTTTTTTTTGTTTTTTTTTTTTGCATTTTTAACCAAAAAAGTTAAATTTAGTTCAAAGTATGTTATTTGGTAACTTAGCTTTTACGCTAGCTTTTTCGAAGTTGATTGTTTGGGTAAAAAGCTAGCTTTTTTTGTTTTTTGTTCAAATTAGACAATTTTGCAATTCTATATATTTGATATTAACTATTATATGTAGTTGGTAATGGTAATAAATAATTTATGAATAAGGGTATTATTCTATTTTAAAAGTGGTTGGAATTTGAATAGATTATTCTATGAGTTAATGCTTTGATTTTATTTTGAGTTTTTATTTTTTTTTGGTTTTTTGTCGAAAGGACTATGTTAGTTTTTTTGCATTTTTTGCCAAAAAGTTAAAAGCTGGAGTTACCAAGTGGGCCCTAAATAACACTATTGAATAAAATTTCTGGCTACACTACTGATGTCTAGGCCACATCGTTATCAAGTTCAAAATTTAGAGTTTGGACTGCATTCTTGGAGAAAAATGCATTTCAACAAAAAGAAAGAAAGAAAGCAGCTAGCATACCCAAAGCATTTGATTCTCTGACATGGAAAAGTCCAATATTTCAAGAGGGAACTCGAGGTCGAGTTCTTTAACTTGATGGAGGAGAATTATGCGAGTTCAATCTCACTAACTTTTTAATATTTAGTAGTCTTTCAATTATCTTTTCATTTTGAATCTAATATCCGTTTCCTTTTAGTATTCTGTTTCCATTTTTGTTAGGGAACATAGTTTCCCAGCTTAATAGGGTTTGTGGCCTAGAAATAAAGGCTTGGTTGTTGTACTAGAAAGATTAGAATTAACAGAATTGAGATTTGATCAAGTAATTAACAGAATTGAGATTTGATCAAGTAATTAACAGAAGTGATGGCCTTGTGTGATTAGGGATGTGGCCCTAGTGTGTTTTCCATTTCCTCTTCATTTCTCTCCTACGGTGCCGCATCAAAAGTAGTAGAACCTTACACAATCAAATAAACTAAACGACCTTGGAGATGAGTCAAGTGACAATTGCTATCGGCACAGCAATCTTAGATGGATTATACAGCCTTATATTAATGATTCATTTATGTGTGGAAGCACCAGAGGTGGATACATAAACAGGCCCCACTGTTTCAAGTGACACCCTTCACCTCATAAAATTCTTACTGCAGAAAAATAATAACAAATATAAATTATATGCTTATAAATATGCACAAGAATATCCATTTTAATGTAAAGATGTATCATTTTTGTGTCTGTCCTACATTTTTCAGGATTTTCCCTGTCAATTTATCCATGTCACATCATGTTTTGTACCATACTAGTTATTACTTGTGCCTAAGGGCACTTTAAACATAATTTAATTATAAAATTAATTTTAAATAACAAATAATTTTTAAATTATTAAGAATACTAACATAGTAAAAAAAATTCAGTAATTTCATTGCAAGCTCCTAAAAAAAATATAAAATAGAAAAAAATCATGAGAATGGAATCCAAGAACTCATGGAACCAAAGCTCTGATACCATGTTAAGTTATCAATTGTCCCAAAAACTTAAGCTGTTAAGAAATAGGCTTAACAATATATATCAAATTATCCAACAGACACCTTGCAGTTTGTCATATGCATGGAAAGGAGTTGGCCAAATTTCAGCTAGTGAAAGCAGTAGAAGAAAGAGGGCAACAAACTGGAAGCTAGCAATGCAATACTAGTCGCAAGCATTTGTAAGTAACAAACCTATCAGATGGTTTAGCACCCAAAACCATTTGTTAACCATTTTGAATCTCTGTTGTCAATATCTTATGATTCACGCAGGATTTTAAATCACGGTATCGGCTAGGATAATGGTCGTTACCGTGTGTAACGGGTATCGAGAGAACCAATTAGTCTATAACAGTAATTGGTAACCGCGTTCGTAATTTTTTTTTCAAGCGCTAGGAAATGATATAAACTCATTGATGAACATATCTTAAATTTATTTACTAAAAATAGAACGTTTATAAGTGTTTTTAATTAACATTTTAATACTTAACTTTGAAGACGAAGATAGAGTTCTAAAGAAGAAAGCAAAGCCAAATTATTTGGTCGTCTCAGGTCCCGTATCAGTCCATATCGAGAGCATCGGCTGATACGGACCGACACGGCACTGATACGTGATACATATCAGCCGTATCAACCGATACTCTAGTGATTTTCTACAACTCTAATACCAGAGTGCGTATTTGAATCGTTTGCCTGAGATACCATTACGTAACGGTATCGGCGATATTTAAAACAATTTCATTCACGATATGTTTTTTTACGATTTGATACATTAAAGAAGTAAATCGATACGTCTTACATATCGTATGTTATATTAAATATATCTTACAATATACATATAATACACGATGCGATATACAATATATGGCACATAATGCGATACATATATACATTAGTATTCAATTTTTTTAGATAAATATAATTTGTGAAAATAAATATCATTGGAAAGTTTTGAACGGTCAAAAATATCTACTCATCTAGTATTACGTATATCACGACATTGATTTATAGCCACAAACATTGGTATAGTTTTTTATTACAAACAAACTAGTTCGAAACTTTAAAGTTGTACATTAGAAATTTAAAATTTAAATAATATGTTAAAACAATATAAATGACATATTATATACAATAAATTTGATTTGGGTTACAATAATGCTCTATTGCCCTGCCACTTTACAAACTAAGGCAATATTTTGAAAACAACTTCATCGAATAAAGTTGAATTGTTAAGATTTGCGGTTCAACCCAATGAAACCTTCCATCGTAAGTTCACCATATCTCACTTTCAAATTGACCTTAGGCAAAAATGTGGTTCTCCAAATGCCTCAACTCCACTCATATCGCTCTCTCTCTGAAACGCCCTTGTTATATTCTTTTTGGGTAAGTAATGCCCTTTGTTACAAGTTATAACTAGCTGATTCCCTCTATTGTAGGACAATAGTGAATAACTTATAATTCCCTTCCCCTCTTGCCAAAAATTCTTATTCAAGTGTTAGAATACAAGAGAAAGAATACGGAAAGAGTGTATCCTTATTATGAGGCATACACACATATTTATTAAGAAATGAGAGACTACAGTAGATACTATGGGCATTTCCACAGAATATTATTAATACTCACTATATATTAATACTCACTATATATTAACACCCCCCTTAAGTTGGAGCATAGATATCGATGATGTCCAACTTGTTACAAAAATAGTGAACCTGGGACCCAGGCAGCGCCTTAGTAAACAAGTCAGCAAGTTGTTCACCAGATCGAACAAAACCAAAATCAATAGTGCCTTTCTTATACTCATAGCGAATGAAATGACAGTCGATTTCAACGTACTTTGTTCCCTCATGAAACACTGAATTGGTAGCGATATAGACAACAAACTTATTGTCACACCACGACTTGGTAGGACCTATAGATAGTCTGTCTAATTCAGTGAGAAGCTGTCGAACCCACATGATTTCAGACGTCGCCAACGCCATAGACCAGTATTCCGCATCAGTACTGGACCTCGACACCACATCTTACTTCTTGCTTTTCCGCAATACTAGGTTCCCACCAACAAAGACAGAGAACCCTGATGTGGATCTCCTATCAATTGGGCATCCTATCCAGTCTGCATCAGAATATCCCTCGGTATGAAAATGACCCCGATCACAGAACTGTAGACCATTCCAAGGGTTGGAATGGAGGTACCGTAGGATACAAACCACTGCATTCCAATGGGGAATGCGAGGATCATACAAAAACTGACTCACAATGCTGACAGGATAGGTAATATCTGGTCTGGTCATGGTGGTCAAATAATTAAATTTTTCCACCATTCTGCGATACCTATCAGGGTGAGGAAACACATTACCGTCACCGGGAAGAAGCATCACACTTAGATCCATTGGAGACTCCACACTTTTGGCATTAAGTAGGCCAGCATCGCGCAAAATGTCAACCAAAATATTTCCTCTGAGAAATAAAAATCTCTTGCTTACCTCTGGCCACCTTGACCCCCAAAAAATACCACAGGTGCCCAAGATCTTTAGTCTAAAATTGTGTTTGCAGAGAGAACTTCAGGTTACTAATCCCAACACGGTCATTGCCAGTAATGAAAATATCATCAACATATACAACGAGAAAAATACAGCCTAAATCAATCCAACGAAAGAACATGGTATGATAGCTGTCTGACTGCCGCAGACCAAACTGTTGCACCACCGTGCTAAACCTCCCAAACCAGACCCGGGGAGATTGTTTTAAACCATATAAAGAACGACGAAAACAACGCACAAGATCAGACTCCCCTGGAGTAACAAAACCGGGAGGTTGCTCCATATAGACTTCCTCCTGAAGATCGCCATAAAGAAAGACATTCTTGACATCCAACTGATAAAACGGCCAGTTCCAAGTGGCAGCAAAAGAAAGAAAAAGGCGAATGGAAGTCATCTTAGAGACCGATGAGAAAGTTTCAAAATAGTCGACGCCATAAGTTTGGACATAACCTTTTGCAACAAAGCACACCTTCAAGTGAGCCAAAGACCCATTAGGATTCACCTTTACGGTGTAAACCCATTTGCAGCCAACTGCCTGCTTGCCGAAAGGAAGAGAAACAAGATCCCAAGTGCCATTATTATCCAGAACAGACATTTCCTCCAACATAGCGGAATGCTAACCAGGATGTGAGAGAGCCTCTGAAACACTACCAGGGATAGCAGTAGTATCAACTGTAAAAATAAAGGCACGTAAAGAAGCTGACAAGCCCTTATAAGAGTCAACATATCGGGGAAAATCCCAACAAAGGCGATAAGAGCGACGGGCAGCAATGGAGAGCTCACTTATCGGCGGATCAACCGACGAGAGAACTGACTCAGCAGGAGTTGGATCACGCGAGGGCGATGCGACAGGAGGTGGTGCTGAGAGCGGCTTAGAAGAGGCGGCAAAAGGATTAGTAGTAATCCGAGAGACCAAAAAATCGACAGACATAGGAGAGGGAGGTGACTCACGACCCGGAGATGGAACAGGAGGAGAAGCAGAGTAAAAAGGGGTCTACTCAAGAAAGGTAACTCCCGTGACACAACAAAATGACGAAGCGCAGGACAATAACACCGATACCCCTTTTGGTGTTGAGAGTAGCCAAGAAACACATTTTAGGGCATGAGCATCAAGTTTAGTGACCTGTAGCCTGGTGTCACGCGCATAGCATACACAAGCAAAGATTTTAAGAGGTAGGGAGTGCACAGGCAACGTAGGAGCTAACACAAACATCGTGAAAACACCACCCAACACAATAGACGGCATGTGATTAATAAGATAACAGGTCGTAAGAACAGCCTCACTCCAAAAATGATGAGTAACAAGCATATGACGTAGAAGAGCACGGGCCGTTTCCAAAACATGTCTATTTTTCCGCTTAGCCACCCTATTCTGTTCGGGAGTATTAGGACACAATGTCTAATGAAAAATGCCATGGCCCACCAAAAACTCCCTCATAGCAGTAGACAGATACTCCCCCCCATTATCACTACGTAAGACCCAAACACAGGTACCAAATTGGGTTTGCACAGTTATACAAAATTGAGTAAACAAAGATAAAATCTCAGATTTATTTTTCATTGAATATAAAAATGTGGCACGAGAGTAATCATCTACAAAGCTCACAAAATATCGAAAAACAAATAAAAAAGTGACCAGACTAGGTCTCCAAACATCATAATTTACTAACTGAATGGAGCAGAAGCTCTTTTATTGACTCGAGACTGAAAAGGCATACGCAGGTGCTTGGCAAAACGACACGACTCACACTCGATGGCAGACAAAGACCGTAAACTAGGGTAAAGAATTTTAAGACTCGACAAACTAGGATGCCCAAGACTACAATGGATATCAAGGGCAGAAGAAGGCAGGGCAAAATATGCCTGACCAGGAACAGCATCTAGCAAGTACAACCCCCTCGAAACCCGTCATTTACTAATAATCCTCTTCGTCGTAAGATCTTGAAAAATACAAGAATAAAAAAAAATGTCACGGAGCAACTCAAATCAGTAGTAATCTGACTAATGGATAATAGATTATAGGGATTATCAGAAGTATGCAAGATATTGTATAAAGAAAGGGCAGGAGTCGGTGTCGCAACGCCACAACCTTCAACAGCTAAGGAAGATCCATTAGCCACCAAAACACCAGCATAACCAAGAGTCAGCTTATAATCTGATAGAATATCTGATGATCCAGCCATATGAACGGAAGCGCCAGAATCAATAACCCAGGTGTGGGGAGTAGCCACACATGAAGTAAGATTACCTGCAAAAGTGGCCACTCATACCTCAGAGGAACTCGTACTCTGTCC
>JAULJZ010000001.1:3531625-3546873 GCA_032270985.1 Heliamphora pulchella | reverse complement strand
AGGAAACTGCGTTTGCAGGACTCGGTTTGCAAATTCTATTCCTGTTATTTTTGTTATTTTATTTTCCTGTAATTTCATATTATTGTAATTTTTGAAAGTTAATAAAAATGTATTTTCTGGATCACCGAGCATGTATGTATATATTTTATTTTAGCGTTGGATTGTCTCCCAACACTCTACTCCGACAACCTTACAATTTCAGTACTCTAAAAATTTTTTCACATCTCTCCTCATCTGCAGAAGCAAATCGACAATAATCAAGCTTGATATTATATTGCAAACAAAAATGTGCATATTAATGCAACGAGAAACATGCCCTATTTGTTGCCAAATAATCTGAATGTTAACACCAAAGTTGCCCACAGAAAAGTAATGGATATGTGAGAGGAAGCCTCCAAAACCTAAAGGTTTAAACGCAAGTACAATTACCATTCAAACAGTCTCGATGTCCATTGACAACGGTTTAACCAAATTTACCAAACGGAAAACCCTAATTTGCGAAGGAGAAAAGCAGAAATTATGGTCCCAAAGCTTGGAACTTTTTTGTATTTAGGGTTCTTGTTGGTCTATTTCTTGGATTTCTTAGCTATTTCAATTTCAATTTTCTCGACAGACTCATCTGGACACTCCAAAAGTCCATTAATGCCCGTTTCAATTTTGGTTTCAAATCCAATTTCGCCGCCTTCAATTCAACTACATTCTTCTCAGTACCATTACCTAATCCATCAAAATTCTTGCTCTGCTCATCAAAAACCTCACCATTATTAGATTCAGACTTTGCCTTCCTAATTAGTTGATTAAGATTTGGCAGAAAGTTAGGGTTTTGGGCGGGGAATTGAGGGATGGAAAGAGATTGGAGCTCGTTGTGGAGCTAGGGTCTGTTTTTAAAAAAGGGTATTTACTTTTTAAAAAAAAAATTAAACACAGTTTGTTTGTTTTTCACTGATAAGGAAAGCTAATGATATTTCAAAAAGTATAAAGAATGTTTTTATTTTTGTCATAAACCTTAAAGGAAATCAGTGTAATTTATCCTAATAATAATAATAATAATAATAATAATAATAGTAGTAGTAGTAGTAGTAGAGGAAACTTGAATGCATTTGCTTTTCTTTGATGGTGAATGAAATTTGTTTCAAGTGAATCTTATTATTACTTTTCTCTCTCTCTCTCTCTCTCTCTCAGTGAGCTGAATAAAGGGGAAAGTGGAAAAACAAATACAAGGCCTGAAAAATTGAAACAAAAAATACAACTAAATATCTTCACTTTTAAAATTATTCATTGCAAAATCCAAATCAAATTCCAAAACAACATTCACGTTTCCTATTATTCCGAGATCATGAGATCATATGCATTTTTGTTGATATACAAACCCACCACCCCAAATTATTTCAATTCACTTAAACAAACTTTAATTAAAATCACATTTAAAATTCTCTCTCTCTCATCAGTTTACTCAGCAAAATCATTAACCTTAATTTGGTTAAGTATTTATACCTGAATTTGGTAACATCCTCGTTTTTTTTTTTTAGTTTTAGCATGGATAAATTATGCTATGAAGTTCTTAATTATGATCAAAATTTCACTTTGAGTTCTCACATATTTAATTTAAAGAACTTAAATTTTGGAGTTCTAAACGAGTCCCAATGTGAGTCCTTCCAACAGAAACCGGCATAATTGCAAAATAAAAAATTGTCACGTGTACCTGGTGATCCAATTTTCCATTTGTAATTTTGATGGTTTTTGACGAAAAAACCGTATTGAAACTCGTTTGCGAAACTACATATTTTAAATTATTCAAATTAAAAGTACAAGAACTCAAGTGAACTTTGGCTCAAATTTGAAGTACCACTAGTGTAATCTTTTCTCTTTTTAGTATAATATAATAATTAATCAATTATGATACATGAACAGATTCGATTACAAAACAAGATATACTTTTTCTTATATGGAGTGGGTCACACGAAAAACGTAAGACCGATCCCATATAAAAGAAGTGTGTCCAGTTTCGTATTTTGCATCTGTACACGCAGCATTTTTTCATATAATAATCAGTTAAACGCGGCGCAGTTGCGACGAATGTTTCCATTGGATTGAGTCTTGACTCCGACCCGGCCGAGTTTGGTAATGGCCGTGACGAAGGCATTCTGGAAAGCAGGGGAGCTGCTGGCCCAAGAATTGACGGTGGGCCGGGACCGGGGGTCCGTGAAGAGGACTTGATCGGAGGTGAAGAGGCCCTTGCCTTGCTGGAGGTTCTGAAAGTAGACGTTGTCGAAGATCCGGGGCGTGTTCGGGTCCATATTGATGGCTATTAACGGGTTTACATTCCTCGGGCACATGGATTGAAGTTGGGTCGCATAGGCTGCGTTGAGGATCGGGTCCACTGGGTTCTGACCGCTGAAATTGTAGATCCGATTTGCGAACTTGCTACAGTGGGAGAATCCAACCGTGTGGGCCGCTGAAATTAGAAAAAAAGATAAAAGAGAAATAAATAAATTCACAAACATAATTTCTTTGGGAAATAAACCATCTGCTTGAAAATTTTATCAATGTATCACCGACATTTGTGTACTGAATAATATGACTTTTATTATCTATACTATATTAAAGAGAGCTAAGAAGTTTTGAAGTTTTGTCACATATTTTATCATTTTAATATTATTTTCAATTTAATTGCCACCTCCTCCGCTAAGCAATAGTAAATTTCACAAATCTGTAACGTTCAACTCAAATAAAGCTTTGATAAAAAAAAAACTCAAATAAAGCTGAATACCTCTCTCTTTATATTTTTTTGTTTTTTGTTTGGTTACTGAGAAATCCGTAGTAAAAAAAAAAAATTGGCCATCTTCATGACTTTCTCGAGCAATATAACTTAACGAATTTGTTAATACTGGTACATAATTTTTTTTTTTAATTTAAATTTATTCAAATTGCACACACATTTCGTGTGCCCCAAGGTTAATTACTATTATGTAAAAGTGTCTATGGTCGAATTAGTTTATGCTAGCTTTTAATTTATTACTTGATTACACGTATTTAATTTTTTATTTTGTCACTCGTAACATATCAATTGTCAATTAGAATTGTTAGTTACGTAAAAGTTAAAATTCAATAGTTTAGTTATAGGATTGGCCACGTAGGGCAGCAACTAGAAATGGATAGGAGGTCCCCCTATAATTTCATTTCCAACGACTTTTTATGAGCCTGAAAGTGATTCCCAAGACAAAAAAATTAAATAACGTTGAGCTAGCAAACAAAGAAAAGAGCCATGGTCTTGTCCAATTCCAATCTTTATTAGTACTGCCAGCTAATAATTGATTGGACTATTCCACAATTCCAAATAGGAGTAATGAATCTCCATGTGGATTATGCCTAACTGATAGAGAAAGCCCGTCTACCTATAAATTTTATTCGGAGTTATCTCACGCCAATTTCGATTAATTTTTAAAAAATTAATTTAAAAAAAAAAAATACAAATATTCTTTTAACTATCACTGACTATCAATTTACCTTACTCAATTTTAAAATTGTACATTTAAATCTCTTAACTATTAAAAATCGTACAAAATGCCCCTACTTATATAAAAATGAAAGTAACATAAATTAAATAGTTGAGAGACCTGAATATACGATCTTGAAGTTGAAAAAATTAAACTAATACTCAATAATACTTGAGAGAGTGTTTCTATAATTTTTTTTAACTCTACTATCTAATGTAAGAAGGCCAACTAAAAGTGAAACAAAATTTTATATAAACTAACTCCACAAAAATTAATAACACCTAAAAATATCGAATACAAAGCCTTAAAATGAGCAAATTCTCAAATCTTGACTACCAGATTTATCCCTTGAAGTTTTTCATTCGTCCTTAAGTTTCAAATGTGTAGATTTGAGCTAATGGAAATTTTTTTTTATCTTGCTATAATTGTTCATTGCAATTGAACATAAGTTAAAATTTAATTATTAAAAATTAAAAGTTAAAAGCATCAAGTTAAGATTTATTATTTTTTTAAAAATATATTAAATTATTTTCAACTATAAGACAAATTAAAGGCAAAAAAATGTGATAAACAATTTAGCACAAATTTCAAAAAAAGACAAATAGTTGACTTAAAAAATTATTGGCTCCATGTCCATTGTATCTGATTTGATTTGGAGAAAGTAGAAGAATATGTATGTAATACATAAATCTCACATATATGTTTTAATATTTTGGGATAGTAATGAGATTATACCTACCATTTTATTATTTGTATTGTGTTTACTTAAATAAGATAAAATATAAAATATAAAATAATAGTTAAATAATATTTTTTGTTTGTTAAATAAAAAGAGAAAATAATCAAGAGAAGAGAGAAAAGTTATCCTAGAGAAGAGATAATTTTTAATGCCATGAGTTCTTCACTATTAAATCGTATTTGATTAATTGGAATAGACATGTGATTGAATTATATAATTTATAAGATTATATTTTTTTATTTAAATTTAACAAGTAGTGTGAGGATTGTGCATTGAATAACTAATCCTACAAAATATAAGATATACAATACTTAAGAGAATATGATATTAAAATTCATTCATTCTAGTTATATGAAATTACTTATCAATTGAAATTATATATCTCTTCATTATTAATTCGATCAATAAAATATTATCTTAATTTGGGGACAAAAAAACTAAAGGGGACAAAAAGGATGACACAATGATCTTAGACCATTCAGTAATTTTCTGCCATCATCCTAGGGCTGCATATTGACTGCCCAGCGACGTAATTACACAGCCAATCACAAGCTATTGAGCATGTCATGCAGAGTAGCAGCCAATTCCACTACCAAAAAAGGAAAATATCAAAATGGCTTTAGAATCGATTTTTATTATGAAATATATATTATGGATTTCAAATATATAAAATAGCAATTATATTACACTTTTTTTTAATTTTCCTTATATATTTTAGAGATTTAAATATCAATTTTATTTATTCTTCCTTATCTTAGTTAAATTACTAATTTTCTATTCTCTTATTAACATATATAATAGTTAATACTAACACCCAAAAATAAAAAATTGTGACCCCGAGATGATGAACTCCTAATTCCATCGATCTCTGCTCCTATTTATTTAATAAAAAGAACCAACATTGTCTAGTGTTTTCTGTTACCTGAGAGGGCAATCATGTCGGTTTGGGAGAGGCCATTAGCAGCAAACAAGGCATTGAGCTGGTTCAAAACGAAGCCAGGCTGAGGGAGCTTCCCGTTCACACTTGCTGCTGTTGAGCTCAGCCCATCCAATCTTCCTAACTCTACAGCGTACGATGGCCCACCAGACTGCGTTATTATTATTATTATCCATCACCATCCAAATAACAATCTACGCATTACACAATAATAATAAAGAAATCCTCTTTTAGCTTAAAACAACTTGTTCCGTTTGGCATAAGGCATAAAGCATAAAGCTAAGTCCGCAATAATGCCTAACTTTGGGACATAACTATATTCCTTGCCTTATGGACTTTAACCCAGTTTCCAAACACCCCCTGCCCCCTACTAATTAAATCCCAAGAGCATACAATTACAAATAAACTAACCAGTGCAACGACGTCTCGAGTAGCCATGGCGAGAATGTCAGCACAGGAGACCTTGTTCCTGCAACTGGGAATCGCGTCGACGGCCGCTTTCGCTTTGATGACGGTGTCGAATCCATCTCCCGCCAGCGACAGATTATCCGGATGATCCTTCTCGGCTGTGTTCGTTCCGCTTGACGCAATTATTACAGAAGCATCGCAACCCTATCACACACACACACACACACACACACACACACACACACACACATCAACAACAATAACAAAAAAATTGAAACAAAACATTTCTGTTTCTTATCAAATCGAGTTACAATTACTTGAATTCGCTCCAAATTCTCAACAAACAGAAGTCCAATTCTGATCGATTCCGATTAAAAGTATGGAGTAATTACCTGAACGAAGCAATCGTGGAAGAAGAGACGGAGAGTCGCCGGAACTGTAACGAAGGTTTGTTGAAATTTCTGGCGGACGGCGTTCCGAACGACGGTTTCGACATTGGGACAGACATTGGCGTAGAAGTTTTGTCTGAGTTGCGCCGACGTCAAGTGAGGGAAGGACAAGAAGGTGATGAGAGAAAGCGACCAGACGAGTAGCAGAAGATTAGTGAATCGACCTCCCATTTGTTTGAGAACTGGATTTGAGATGGACAATGACGAGAGAAACGTGCAGGGGACTTGGACTTGGAATATCGTTAAGTGTGATTGAGTTGTGGTAGATAATAGAGATGTGTGGATGATATATTTATATGGATAATGGTTGTACTCGTACACAAAGATGGACGCTTTAAGGAAAATGATAGTTTTAACTTACAGATAATGTAGTTTTGGTACGTGGACAAATTCATACAAATTTGACATATTGCTCCGTTTGGATAAATGGCTCATTTACTTATTGTTAAAATATTAAATTTAGATTGATTAGAATATTAGATTGATTAGATTGATTTTATTCTGATTTGATTTTATTCTATTATATTTTCTTATTGTTTATTCCTATTCACCTATAAATAGGTCATATCTTGTACAGTTTCGATAGACAGAGAATATAGAGTTATTTTCTCTTCTCAATTTTCTTCACTTATTATAAAATAAATAAAAATATAAATAAGTAAGTTAATTTGGGATACTTGACTTTTAAGTTACTTATTTGTTTATTTGTTTGTATTTGTTTATTGACTTAAATAAACAAATACGTTTGGGATAATATTGACTTAAATCTTGTTTAATTAGTTTATTGGCTTATTACTTATTAGCTTAAATCTTATTTATTTAACTTCTCAAATAAAGTTGCTTATTTAAAACTAAATAAACCAAATAAACAAATAAATAATTTACCCAAACAGAGCCATTCTTTTTACACAGGTAAATAGCTTATTTTTAAACCAAAAGAAGGGGAAAGGGAGGGTGGAGAAATATATATATTTTTTTGTTTGATTAGAAATAGAGTATTTGGTAAAGTAATTATTAGTAATTTTTTGTTTTCCGTTACTAATTTTAATTTTAAGTTATAAATTTTATCAAATACTCATAGTTTCTACTATAGTTTATAATTAACTACTTTTCATTATATTTCAATTAGCTATAATCTTTATCAAATATTCAAAACTTCTACTATAAATTATAATTTATAAGTTACTAGTTTTAATAATACAAAGTATTACAAAATTCACACAAATTTAGATATATTCTTTTTACATGAGATGAACGACGCATTCCTAAAAGGAAAGAAGGCGAAAGAGAAAGTGGAGAAGTTTTTTTTATTAGATAATAATTATAAAATAAAAATAAATAAATAAGTTGATATATAAAATATATAAAAATAGGTAGATGAATATATTATACACTATGTAGGGTCCTTTTGGAATCCAAAAAATAATAAACAGATAGGCAAAATATGTGAAATAGTCAAAAAAATACGAAACGGAGATAGATCAAGTTGGGTGAAAGAAAAAACTAATTGAGTTTGAAGTATAGGCAACATGAACAACGTATCAGGCTTTCAAATTTAATTATCCCTAGAAGTACGACTATTCATTCTTATTGATAACCCTCAGATGAGCTTTATTAGGATTAGAATAGGACTTCCTAAGAGATGTAATTAGATGATGAAAGATGATCTCGGAGAATCAAGGAATTCTATTCCGAAAATCAACTAGGTATTTTTTTACTCCAACTCAACTAGGTCAACAAATGGGTGTTCGGGGACCCTACCTGTTTAGGTCAAATACCCAACCCACTCGGGTTGAGTGACTCAGGGGTCACTTGAGTGACTCAAGTAGATGGGTTCCATGGTATGACAAGTCATTTCCTTACCCACCAAGCCACATGTCTTCTAACATCCCGTGTAGGATTATACTGCCATTGTATTCATTGTCTCTAAGACAATCTTTTGATTCTCAAAGGAATCTATGCGAATATAGCCTGTATTATACATGTTTGACCTTGTTCAGTGTGTGCTGAATCGCATAGTTTGTACTATTGCATTTCGATTAGGTAGTCAAAGTTGCATTCACAGCCCATGCTGTCTTCATGGTCTATGCCATGGTAGTAGAATGTGCTGTCTTCATGCTATGTGTCATGGCAATATTAATTAAGTAATCAGAGTTACTGTCATAGTCTGTGCTATGCTTCACAGTCTGTGCTGTGAAATATCTTCATTCGTAGTTAGAACTACGCTTCATAATTTGTGCTATGAAATAACTTATACCCATTCACCATGAGCGGTCAGGTTAGTTAGTCGAGCTACTGGAGACCCCAGCAACTCGGGTCGCAATGGCTCGAGTATATTAATCTTGAGTCTTCCTTCCACTTGAATACCCAACAGTGGAGCTTCTGGAGTAAGTTATAGCCGACTCAGGCTGGTCACTCGAGGATCGATCTGGTATTTAATGCTTAAATAGAAGTCGAGCAACTAGAAGTAGCTGACTCACTCGGGATGTGTATCTCGAACCCTGTCCCTCGACAGCTCAAGGTCTAATTAACTGTCTCTCTAGGAAACACAGTTCCCTTTTGCTCTGTAATCTTCGAGCTACTCACCACGAGTTGCTCAAGCCTCGAGTGACTCAGTATCTGGTGTGAAATTCCTTTAAAATTCCTTTGACATTTTCTTCTCCAGTCGAATTTGTATAATTGAACAACCTCCATTACGTTAGCTAATTGAGTTATAAGGGCGTCAGTAGCTCGACCTTCTATCGACCTACATGTGTCTTAAGTTTTTTTTCACACATAAATCCATGATTCGATATATTTTCCCATTATCCGTTCAATGATTTATTTCATGATATCTACTCCTGATCCATAAGAGCTCTCGACTTGGACTTCATCGTCTTCTCAATGGTTCTAATTCTTCCTATCTACACGCTAAAATATATATTTACCAAAGATACTTCACTTTTCTTGCGTTTCTTTTTAATTTTATAAAGGATGCATGAGAAGTCCTTACAATACTTGTATTCTATACCATTTTTTCTTTCTCATTAAATATAATTCAAATATAATATAACTAATTTAAAAGGAAACTAAGTGAGAAATAATATTTGGAATAATCTGAAGAACTCTCGGATTTTTACCAAAGCAACATCTTAAATGGTGAAATTATTTAAAATAGTTTGAGTTAGTACTTAGTATAATAAGATAGTGCAGGCGGTTGAGAGTAATTTTTGTTCTTTTTCCTTTAAATTAAGATAATGTAAGTTCTTTTTGTAACATAATAATAATAATAATAAAAATAATAGAGTATTTTGAAAAATTAATGGTGACTACTGTTCCTAAACGCTCCCCTTAATCCATCCTTGAGTGTGTAAAAAACTATTTATTAAGCGTGTGTTAGATTTAGACTTTTTATTTTTATTTTTTTGGTTCTTATTAAATGTTTTAATTAAATTTTTTCTTTTCATATTAAAGTTAAAAAAATTCACTAAAAACAACAAATAATTATCAAAACACAATTTGAGTCTGTTTTTTTTTAAATTAATCATAATTTATTTTTACTTTTTTAGCATAGACAGCTTAAGGCGAGTGGAGCCAATTGTTTACATTAAATCTTGCATTGATAATTTATTTAAAATATTTTAATTTTCTAATCAATAAATGATAATTTTCTCTCATTAAAAATTTGATTTGTCTTAAGAATTACTATTATTAAACAAATGACAATTTGCTAAATTGATATCACCCTTATTTACCTTTTTTTTTTAAAATTTTGACAAATTTTAGTTCTTTTCATTTAATTTTTCTTCGTATAATTTCTCTACAGTACACTCGCTCTATTTTTTTTAGTATACAATATGATTTTTTTTTTATCTTTCTATCATACTTATTTTTATAGTTTATCCTGATTGTCAACTTTGATTTTTTAGTTTTTTTTAACTAAAAAAGATAAAAAGCCAAGGTTGCCCGTGTTGGTGATATTTTTAATATTAATTAAATTAATTGTATAAATTGTAGAAACTAATGATCTTCATATGTGTATTTATAGAAGATGAATGTTATTATTAAATTAATATGTATATACATAAATGCATGTATATTATTTATTCTTATTCATCTCCCATTCATGAATGGATGTATCTGGCCAATTATCCATTTATGATCTTATCTTTTCATTCTCCCATTTTTCTCTCTATAAATAGATCAACATCCCTCTCGTTTCTAATTAATTAAGAAGATGAAAACAAACAAACATTTTTCATACAAAATATTTCAGAAATTACGGGCCAAAGAAGGATGTTTTTATTGGTGGAGCTTTGGATTCTACAACTAATGCAGAGTTTGTTTGAGCCACACAACGATCATTTGGACTATTGTATCCTAGAGGAAACAAGTCAAATATTAAAGTCTGCTACATCAGTCTCGAGCTTTGTCAACCGCAGAGAGCTTAAATCTCCTTAAAGAGAGCGAGATATCTACGCCTCAGCCTGTTCTGGTGTTGCTTGTTTTTTTTAATTATTGTACTTCAAAAATATCAATTTATTGGTATTTTTCAACAACTTTAAGGAGATTCAAAAATAGAGTAAGCACCAGAAAAAATAAATGAAGGCATTAGCGATATCAACAAGCTCTTCCGTTTCAAAGGAGTTCATTTCAAAGGGTGGAAAAGGAAATATTCTTTTCTACCTTAGCCTTCTCAAGATAGCTTATATTCTCACCGAGAAAAATTCGAATAAAATTGCTACCGAGGAGATGACTGGCGAAGAGTATGAAGCCCATGTAGAGAAAGTGGAGAAATACAAAAAAAATGAGTATAACTTTCGCTATTATCTTTTGAATTGTCTTGTGGATCATTTTTATGATAAGTATGATACAACTTATTCTTCTGCTAAGCAAATTTGGAAAGCTTTACAGAGCAAATATAATACTGAAGAGGCAGGTGCAAAGAAGTATGCTATTAGCCAATTTTTTCGTATTAAATGATAGATGGAAAGTTCATTGTAGAACAAGCTCAAGATTTCCAAATGATAGTTGCAGAAATGAGATCCGAAGGCATTAAGATTCGGGACAATCTTGTGGTGGCAAGAATCATTGACAAACTTCCACCATCATGGAGAAAATTTCAAAAGTCAATGCGCCACAAGCAAAAGGAGATATCTTTAGAGACATTTCTAGAGACTTTGACCACACGCATCCGGGTGGAGGAGGAAGCTGGAGGCCCATCCACTAATGACACAAGAGGATAATGAACATTCCACAAAGGTAAATTTAGTTTCTATAAATAATAACAACTTATCCCAAAATCAGTTTCCTAAGAATACTTATATAAAGCCAAATAAAAAGAACTTCAAAAATCATGGTAAACCTCACTTTAAAGGTAATCAGAAAAATATGAACCAAGGACTCCCTCCACAAAATCAACATTATAATGGATGTTTCGTCTGTGGCAAGAGTGGGCATATAGCTCGAGTTTGCAAGTTTCTAAAGCGTGACTCTTTTCCTCAGGCCAACGTTATCGATGAGCCATTTGTGGCGATGATTACAGACATTTTTATGGTGCAAGCTGTGGAAGGGTGGTGGGCAGACTCTGGTGCTAATAGGCATGCCTGCCATGACAAAGATTGGTTCAAAGTATACTCTCCCTTCAATGAAGAAAAGTCAACTATGCTTGGTGATTCTAGTAAAACTAAGATTCTTGGGAGTAGTGAGATAGATTTGAAGTTAACCTCTGGACGAGTACTTACTTTGAAAAATGTACTTTACACTCCGTCCATGAGAAAGAATTTGGTATCGATTTATCTTCTCAATAAGGCTGGTTTCAAGCAAACTATGGAATTTGATCAGTATGTGATAACTAAAAAGAAAATTTTTGAGGGTAAGGGTTATACTTGTGGTGGAATGTTCAAACTGAATGTTAAAATTAATAAAGTATCTACTAGTTCTATTTACATGTTGTCTTCTTTAAATTTTTGACATGCTCGCTTGTGTCATATTAATAGTAAATATGTGGGAATCTTGAATGGTCTTGGATTAATTTTCAAATTGACAAAAAATTTTAAAAAATGTAAAGTTTGCAGTCAAGCAAAAATAACAAAAGGGTCTCATAAAAGTGTCAAAAGAACTACCGAATTGTTAGAACTAATTCATACTGATTTATATGAATTTGAATGAATTTTAACCCGTGGTGAAAATATATATTTCATTACTTTTATTGATAATTTTTCAAAGTATACTTATGTATATTTGCTAAAAAATAAAAGTAATAATTTTAAGAAGTTTAAAATTTTCCTGCAAGAAATTAAAAATCAATTCAGTAAAAAGATAAAAAGAATTAAAAGTGAAAGAGGCTGAGAATATGAATTTTCTGAATTCAACTCGTTTGTTCAGTCTTTGGGAATTATCTATGAGATTACACCACCATATTCACCCGCTTCAAATGGTGTGACTGAAAGAAAAAATAGAGCATTGATTGATTTGACAAATGCCGTGCTTATTGATTCAGGTGCTCCATCAAATCTTTAAGATGAGACAGTTTTGACTGCTTACTACATGTTAAATAGAGTGCCACATAAAAAGATTAAAATCATACATTTTGAAAAGTGGAAGGGGCATAAGCCAAATTTGAAACACTTAAGAGTTTGAGATTATTTAGCTTTTGTGAGACTTGTAGATCCTAAATGACCAAAATTGGGAACAAGAGCTACCACATGTGCTTTTCTTGGATATGCGATAAATAGTACAGTTTATGAATTTTTGGATATGAAAAATAATATTATTTTTGAATCGGGTGATGCCATTTTTCATGAAGAAAAATCTACTTTTAAATCTAATAATAGTGGGGGTCGAGTACTTTCTGAAAATATTTTAGTTGAACCAAGCTCTTCTAACTCTCTTTTTCAAAATCAAGAAAACGTTGATGTCGAGTTTAGAAGAAGTTAAAGAGCTAAAGTTGAAAAAGATTTTGGCTCTGATTTTTATATTTTTAATGTAGTTGACTCCCCTCTTAGTTTACAAGAAGTTTTAATATCACCTGATATTATTTTTTTGGAAAGAGGTTGTAAATGATAAGGTGGAATCACTGATTTCTAATTAAACATGAAAATTGGTAGATTTACCGTCAGGTTGTAAAACCATTGAGTGTAAATGGGTTTTTCGAAAAAACTAAAATCGGATGGAACTATTGATAAATATAAATCAAGACTTGTTGCAAAAAGTTTTAAATAACAAGTCGATCTTGACTTTTTTGATACTTTTTCTCCTATTACTCGTGTAACATCCATTAGACTGCTAATTGCAGTAGCTGTAATTTTTTATTTGAAAATTTATCAAATGGATGTAAAAATAGCTTTTTTAAATGGAAACCTAGATGAGAAAATTTATATAGATCAGCTCGAAGGCTTTGTAGAGCCTGGGCAAGAAAGAAAGGTGTGTAAACTAATTAAGTCCTTTTATGACTTAAAACATGCTCCCAAACAGTGGCATGAAAAATTTGATTCTTACATAACTGAAAATGGATACAAATCTAATGAATGTGATAAATGTATCTACTATAAATCTTGTGACAATTCACATGTAATTATTAGCCTCTATGTGGATATTCTGTTAATTTTTTTGATCTGATTTGCATATTATAAATGAGACAAAAAATCAGCTTAGTAGATATTTTGATATGAAAGATATTGGAGAGGCTAATTTTATTTTAGGAATGAAAATTACTAAAATTAGTGATGAAATTTTTCTTGATCAGTCGCATTATATTGAAAAAATTTTGAGAAAATATAATTTTTATGATTGCAAGCATGTAGCTACTCCTTTTGCTGCAAGTACACATCGTTTTTCTGTTCAAATTGATAATGAGGTGATTAATCAAAAATAGTATGCTAGCACGATTGGGAGGTTGCGATATGCAACTGATTGTACTAGACCTGACATTACTTATGCAGTGGAAGTACTTAGCAGGTTTACTAGCAAGCCAAGTGATGATCATTGGCATGTCATGAAAAGAGTAATAAATTATTAATTTATATGGTACCAAAACTTGTGGCTTGTTTTATAAAAAAATATCTTGCTGTACTTGAGGGATATAGTGATGCCGATTGGAATACTTTGTCAGGTGATTCTCTCTCTACCACAGGTTATATTTTTACACTAGGTGATGGTACATTATGCTGGAAGTAAAAAAAAAACTATTATTGCTAATTCAACTATGGAAGCTGAACTTATAACTATGACTTCAGCATGTGAGGAGGCGAATTAATTACGAGATTTGTTGCATGAAATTCTATTATAAAAAAACTAATTCCTCGTGTGCTAATTCATTGTAATAGCACTGGTGCGATTTGTAGAGTGAATAACCGTTATTACAACGGTAAATCCATGCCCATAAGAAGAAAACGCAATACTGTGATATCTTATTTGAGTAGTGGTATCATAAATGTGGATTATATAAAATTTTGTGATAATCTTGCAAATCCATTCACTAAGACGTTGGGAAGAGAAATGCTCTGTAGGACATCGAGGGGGATAGGACTTAAGCCCATACAATCATGAACTACGTATGAGGATACCCAACTCGGGTACTAGAGATCCTGCAACCGGGTTCAATGGGACAAACGAATTATAAGGAGGTCGGAATAAAGAATGCACTATTTTTTGTCCATCCCTATGGTGTGAGTGCATTTATTCTGTAATGTTTGAAAGGGTGATTTTTTATTTTTATTTTTAAAAAAAACTCTTAACAAAAATCTGTAACTCGTATGAGTGGAGTGCTAAAATTACAGACCGGAGCACTCTTGATAGATTTTGCCTATGTGAGTGTGGAAATGGGGTCGCTTCCTATAAGATTAGGGCTTAATCTCAAATGCACTCATAAGAACAGGGATTAGCACAAGACTGTAATGTACTAGCTACTAAAGCTCATGTCAACACCAAGATTATTATGTGTGAACAAAAATTCTTTATTTCCTCTAAGAAATCATAATTCAATGCAGAGCACATTACTGACTCTGAAATAGAGATTGTTGTCTCACTAGTAGAGGTTCAATTCAGAACACACTTTCATAATGCATAATAGTCCCTCTTTGCCGAGTAATCTTCTTTTTCTTTTTTTATAAATATTAAATATGAGTGGGGGAATGTTGGTGATATTTTTAATATTAATTAAATTAATTGTATAAATGGTGAAATCTAATAGTCTTCATATATGTATTTATGAAAAATGAATATATTTATTAAATTAA
>JAULJZ010000001.1:3497841-3515160 GCA_032270985.1 Heliamphora pulchella | reverse complement strand
TATACGTAGATAGACTTTTCCTTCCAAATTCTAACTAAGGTAAAGAAGCATATGAAAAATATATTTATAATTTTTCAAACTTCATGAAAATATTCAAAAACTTTCTTGATAAGTTATAGATCATTTAACATCTGGCCTTGTTCAATCATTCATTTTGGTTTAGGGGATATGGCCAAAATACCAGGGTCTCTAGATTTGAACATTTTGGTAAAATGGTCATAACTCGGTTTGTAGTTAAGCAAAAGAAGTAAAACCAACGGGATTTCAACAATAACACATTAATCTAGTTTTTCAAGTGGTTTCACATAAAAATAATTTTTGTACAGAAAAATGACTTCTGTTTAAAGTTAATTGTCACAAACAGAATTCTGAACCAAATTTGCACCAAGTTGGGAAAACTCATCTTTATGAATTCAAATGGTTCTATTAATTCAAGAAACAAATCACGCATACAAAAGACATAGTTAAGTAGTTCCAGGTTAAAAATCATATCAAACTAAAAAATTTAAATATTTTATTTAAAATCAAATAAAACAGTGTCAGCAAGGTTCTTTTGGGCTGATTCAATATGAGCAGTGCCTAGACCCTTTTAGGCCCTAGAACTTTCATGTATGCTCAAACCCTTCAAGAACAAATGTGCGTGAGTGTACGTTATGAAGCACTTTCAAAAAGAAAAACTCAAATAAATTAAAGAAAGCATGAAAATAAAAAAAGGCAGTAAGGTCCCAAAGAAACTTATAAGAAAAGAAGATAAAGATGCATACAAGTGTATAAAAATTGAAGAAGAAGGGGTGTGAATGGTGAATAAGGTGCTAATCTTCTTCTTGAGCCCTTGAAAGCTTGAAGCACTTTGAAAATTACAAGTACAAAATTTTGTTTTTCCTTTCTCTCTCTCTCTCTCTCTCTCTCTCTCTCTCTCTCTCTCTCTCTATCTGCTTTTATTTTTGTTGTTACAGTTCTATGCGAGATTTGTTGTTGCAATTCTATGCGAGATTTGTTATTACAATATGCGAGAATTGTTGTTGGGGTGTCAGATATTGAATGAGGGAGTGCCACAAAGTTGATATCAAGCTCAGATTGCCAATTTTGGCATTTTTATTTTCTTAGTTAAAAAGCTAACATAAATTATTTGGTAAAAAAACAGACAGCCCGGTAAATGAAAAGGTAAATTAAAAAAATAAATAATTAAAGATGAAGAGTAATTATATAAATATGTATATGTGTTTGTAATGTTTTGATAGTCCATTAGCCTAATCGAGGAAGTCTTAGTCTCAATTTTAAATCAACTCTTTGAAAACAAATAAAAGGTCCAAATACTTGGAACCAATATATAAATCCAAGTAAGTTAGGCCCATTAACTTAAAAATATTTCTAATGACAAAAGAGCTTAATTTATAAGAACCTATAAAATTTCTAATCCTTAAAGCCAACTTAGCTAAATTTTTATGAATCGAAAAAACTATAAATCATAGCACATGTGACACCTCAATTTTCGAAGATATCTTATATTTCAAAAGAAAGTTTTCTTTTAATTATTTCCACAAAAATAACTCATAATTTTTTTTATATAACCATACCAATTCGATTAGATAATTTAACGAGAAATACAACTTTCATATTACAATGGAAGGAATCCTAACATATTACAACCCAACTCTTTCAAAAGAGTACGACAAAATGAAACTTACAATCGAACTCCAAAACGTAAAATTCTTCAAACTTCAAATTGAGGTTTATCTTTAGCTGCCAGCCATGGTCCTGCTCCTCCCTCTGGTGCCGCCTCCTTATTAAATTTTTCTTCATCACCTGGCATAAGACACCATGAGCTATGACGCCAGTAGAAACAACAAATATCTTACTATCTTACCTTTATCACACATAATCAAACAATGCAAATACGCATACATGATAATAAGTAATTTATAATGACAACATAAAATCCACAGATGTTCCAACCTAAGGTTCACAAATTGTCATGCCCCAAAACCCTAGTCACGTGAACCACCTACGAAAAACTCGTTTTGTGATACCAAGATCCACCAAAATCACCCGAGCCCGAACAGGTCAAGAATGTAAGTCAAAAATGAATTTAAAATCTTTGAAGAACGCACTTTCGAGGGTTTATTTTAGGTAAAAGAAGTACTCAAAAGAATATGGTTAAGGTCCCCAAGCTTTTAAAACAAAATAACCAAGATTTTTAAAATCTGCACAGACCGCTTGATCGGTCAAAAGACCGCTTAAGTTGTCCTCGCTTGTACACTGTTTTTCCACCACCTGTAAAATAAACAAGAGTTCACTTTGACCGATCGATAGACCGCTCAAGTGGTTCATCGAACGGTTTGGCTCTGGACCAAATTTTCAAAATCCAAATTTGAAACTCAACACTTAACCATTTTCTAACATTTTTGAAAACCTTCAAAGCATAACCAGGCAATCTAAAACCTACTAAAACAAGGTTCAAAACCTTCCTCAAGGCACAAGAGTTGATGTTAAACATAAAACCAACCGAAATCGAATTTATACAACCATGAAACTTAACAACCAACCCATGGTTCCTCTCATCATCATACAAACATACTGTAGACACCCCAATCTGACCAAGCCAATCTCAGGCACCCGTCTCGAATGCGCTCCAATAACGAAAGTATGGGAATCATGCTCAAAAATACTACCAAGCAAGCAAAATAATGAATACAGCTTAAAAAATCAAAAACCCTAAAAGAAACCCTTCAGGCCGTAACATTTCAATCCTCGCGGCCGCCACCTTTATGAAAACCCGAAAATAGACCGTGTTCTTGATCTCACGGCCGTAACCTTTTTTGAAAACCCTAAACTAAGCCATGACTTTCTTTGTCACGGTTGTCTCTTTTTATACAGGCCGCAACTTTTGAAAGTCGCGTCTATCCTTTTCACCACCATAAAAGTAGCGGCCTGTACTGTACAAAAGCAAAAAAGTAGCGACCTGCACTGTACAAAAGCAAAAAGGTAGTAGCCGTCATTGTTACCGCTTTTTGGACAGATGGCAGCATCCCAAAAGGGATCTGTGTTGCTCGTCTTGCCTATAAATAGGTGTCGTTTTTCACAAGAACAGAAGAGAGAAAAACCTGGAGGCCCAAACTCTGCCAAAATATTTTCTCATTCGATATTCACCCATCCATTCTATACTTCTCGAGCCTCGTCCATGTTCTTGCTTGCCTCAGAGGAGTTATTGGAGCACATATATTGACTAGGAGGTACCATATTCTCATAACCGAGGGGCCATTCGAGGTGGATATTCACACGAGGTAACCTTAGGAACCCACTACTCTTCTTAAACCCTCATCTTTTTCCCCCGAGGGTGTCATGGATAAGGTTTTTATTGTTTTTATTACTTATTTATCATTCATTTCAACGTAAATATTTGTTTCATTCAAGTTTTTCGTTACCAGCAGTATATTCATAGCCCTCTATTTCGTATATTTATATTCGTTTTCATTCTGTTTAGATGCTCGCAAGCGCATTGGGCACGTCACAAAGCTTTCTGAGGTTCTGGAACATGACGGTTGCGACCTCCTCATGTCACAGCCGTATGTTTTGTTAAACCCACAGTAACGGCCGTGAGATTTTCATGCCTAGCTGTCATTTGGTAGATTTGAGTAAGGTTTATTCTCCTATGAATGAAGGGGTGTTGGCACCATAAGGTTAATTACTGTTAATAAATTCGTATTAGGGAAGTGATTGTGGAGATTTGCCAAGGATAGGAGTGTCTTTGGAGAAGGGTCATGCATGCAAGTATGGTTGCTTGTGAGAGGACTGGGGCATCAGCAAGTGTCTTCGTCGTTTGGTAGAGGCTTGTGGAACGGCAATAGTAAAACTTGGGATGAATTCTCTAAGCACAGCCTTCAATGGGAATGAGCTGGCATTACATAGGTTGAAAGGTGTTCTTTGCAATTTGTATTGTTGGTTGAATGAACGGGGGACACCTTCTATTGAGGAAATAGTAGATTTTAAATAGTCCTTGTCTGTGTAATTCTTTTGTAGATTTTTCTTTTTGGGTTTCTCCTATTTCTCTTGAGGGAGTTTTTTGTCTTCTCATGAGTTATTTGGGGTTTTTCCTTTTTGGGTGGTAGTTCCTTAATGCCCTTCTATAGCATGTTATTTACTTATGATTAAAGAAACTTTTAAACAAATTGGTGAGTTCCAAGCTGAATTTGTGAGTAACCCGTTGTTTTGTACTCAGTCATGGGGTCTGTTTGTCGCAGTTTAATAATTTCTTTGGTATTGAAAATTGTGCCTGCTCGTTTGACACAACTTCTGCTTTCCACTTATGGGACAATTTGACTTGAAAAAACCGATTTTTGAATAAGTTATATTTTTTATGCATTTTAGGTCCCTCTTTTGCATAAACAAATTGTCATAAATTTCCTTACAAGAAATAATCACGTGACTGAGTGCCCAAGTTAAGTATGAAATTAAAATTCTATTTTAGAAGGTTCATCGGTAGAATAATGTCCCAGTCTTGCAGGTTTTACATACAGGTGGATCATGACCAACTACTCTATGCCTTGTGACCTGGCTTATGCTTACTCATCTCTTTTAACCTGGATATGTGATGATATAAATGTGATACTGTCAGATGGCTTGATTCCTGGGAGACATAGGGAGAGAGTGGGGACAGTATTCTATGCAAGTTGTAAAGACCAGAGGACAAAAGGTTGGTCCCTCATTAATGGAGGCTCCCTTTATTAGGGGTTAACCAAGAGAGAGGGAACTTGCTGTATGGGATGCGTGGGATGACTCCCTTCAATTTGACCTATCTGAGTTCTGAAGTAACATTCCTCAGGGGCTGTATTATTTGGCTATAGTGTTAGTTGCTATAAAAGTTGCTGTCACCCTATGATAGAATCCCCAACGGTCTTGAGGTGCCATCAACGTTCCTTCTATCTTAGCAGCGGTTAAGGGAGTACCTCCCATCTGGAGATGGTATGATCTTAGCAGCCTTGACGACGGCTTAAAGGCTCTCGGCTTAAAGGTTAGAGCTTTTAAGTTGCTTGCCCTCTGAGCGTTCCCTGCTAACCTCAGGTCCTGCTCCCAATCTGGGATTCATGAGGTACTGGGTGATAGAGTGTGATTTGTGGGCGTCTTACATACGGCTCTGCTTGGCACGCTTGGTTTTTCTGCGGTTTCGGGTTCCATTGTGGGTTCCTTGTCAAAATAATAATTATGAAGGCTTATTATTAATAATTAGGTTGGTCATGCTTATAACCAAGCATAGTTACAAAATGATTAGCACAAATTTAGCTTACCATTCTTATCCAACTAGCATGATTTAGATATGGCTAGATTATTTTATATGAATTGTAGGCTCCTAGATTGTGATGGATTTGAAAGGGCCCGTGTGGAGTTGGGGATGAGGGGTGATTAGTGATTGTATGCTCTGGATAGACATACATATCTCTCAAGAATTCAAATTTTGAGCTTGATCTTTGACCTCCTGCTCTTGCATTGCATGAGCATGCTCTACATGGATGCTCCATATGATTCTTAATTTTGATCGCCACGTGTCACTGAAGAATATAACGCCATTGATGAATTCACAGTAGTTTCAAGGTTGCCTCTTTTAACATTGCCTTATTTTAATCTATCTTCTCTCAGGCAGGTCATAAACTTCAATTAAAGCTTCATCAGTTCCTTAGAATAGTGGAAGAGTGAGATTGTAATTGCTATAGGTTGTTGCCATGGCCAAATCTGGCAAAATCGTGGATGAGAATGTGGAGTTCAAGTCTACAGGCATTAACTTCTTGCAAATAGCACTTAAGGTTGCATCCATAACTTGTCACACTTTGCAGTGTTCTACTATAGGGGCTACTGTCTTATCCTTGCTAATGGCCTTCTTATTTAATTATGGACAAACACATGTTGCACGGAACACCTTTTTGGTTGTTCTGATTATAAATAATAAATTGTATGCTGCTTACATGCAATTCATACTTCTAAACTTGTCATCTTTCTTTTATTATTTCCTTATCTATTCGATCTGTTAACTTTAACTAATAACTGTTTCAGGCCAATTCTAATGCTTGAGAAGGATGCGTTATGATTCACAATCTGGTGGAGGCTGCTCAAGAGTTCTTGTCAGAAATTGTTCCAGTGGAACAGCCGCATGAATCTGTAAGTTCCACGACACGACCCATTTGAGTGGTGTTTCTTTTGTTCATTAATATGAGATATGCAAGGATCAAAGTTTCATTTCAATGCGTTGTTACGGTTAGTTCAGAAACAGAAACATTACTGAAACATGACGAAATGGAACAACAGTACATGAAATCCACATAGCTTTAATCAAATTTATTGAAAACATAATGTACACATATATTTTTTTTAAAAATCAAAGACAACCTTTTATGTAACAAGGGCATTACTCACCTTCTAATTCTTCTATATATCCTTTGTATCAACAATGTAAGCTTTCTACATAATAACATTGCATAGAAACATGTTTAGTTTGCAAGGTTTAACCCCATGAATACATGAATATTGCGATTTATATCCACAATGTATGCATGAATACTTGAATCAAAGGTTCAAAAATCATGAATATTGTGATTTCTACATTTGAAGCCAATCAAATCAAGATTAAGTTATGGTTCTTGTCAAACTCGCTTAAAATCCAACGTAATCCATCTCTTAACTTGATTTCCACCGATTCTAAACCGATTATAGGCTAGGAAATAGATTAGAAACAAAAAGTAGTACCTTAATTAAGTGCTTGAAGACAAAAGCACTTTGATTCCCACTCTCCTTTTGAATTTCTCCCTCTTTTCTTGTATTTTTCTCTCTTTTTCTCTTTGAACAAGCTTTTCTATGGAGAAATCCAATAAAAATCCAATAAAGTAGCTTAAATCTCTCTTTTCCCGGTTATCTCTTCAATTTTCACATTTTCTTGTCTTTTCCCATCTTTCACCCAAGTTGACACCTACTAAGGTGCATGCTTAACCAATATTCATTAATCCTCTTGAATAGGGATAAATTAACTTTGATTCAGTGTAATTAATCCTCGACCAGCTTAACTAATCAATAAATTACTTAATCATCATTAGCGTTAAGTAATACTAATTAGTTAAGTTATACTAATTCATCAAGTTAATCACTTTTAGTACTAATTAAATCTCATTAGTATATTCCATTTGTACTCAAATTTTAGCACACATTATTTAAGGTTATTAAGCTCATTCATGAAGGCATACCATATAAGATTAACACCTAAAACATCATAATCTAGTATGAGAAACTTCTCTTTTATATATATATATATATATTTTAATTTTATCATTCTTAGTTTTAAATG
Source organism: Heliamphora pulchella (assembly GCA_032270985.1). Lineage (NCBI taxonomy): Eukaryota > Viridiplantae > Streptophyta > Magnoliopsida > Ericales > Sarraceniaceae > Heliamphora > Heliamphora pulchella. The sequence continues at coordinate 3,507,833 of JAULJZ010000001.1, read as the reverse complement.
AAATGAGCAACTTATAAATGATAAATTTCTCAGTATAATTTTCTTTTTGTGTATGAAAAATTTCTCATACATACTGTAATAAATTTCTCATACATATTTTTTTTAAAATTTTGTAATTCTTAGTTTTAATTAAAATGACCAACTTATAAATGAAAATTTTCTCAGTATAATTTTTTTTTTCATATATGAGAAAATTCTCATACATATTTTTCTTAATTTTATCATTCTTAGTTTTTTATGAAATGAGTAACTTATGAGTGGAAAATTTCTCAATGTAATTTTTTTTCTAGATAATAAGACATTTTTCATATCTTAATGCAGGTATGAAAAAATTGTCGTGTATAATTTTTTTTTAAAGTTGTATTTTCATCTTGATAGATGTGCGTGTAAGAGAATATTTTTATCTTGTAATATATGGGAAGTTTTCTCATAGCATTTGTGTATATGAGAATATTCTTATCTTGTGATATATGGAAAGTTTTCTCATAGTATGTGGATGTATAAGAATATTTTTATTTTGTGATATATGAGAAGTTTCTCATAACATGTGTGTGTAAGAGAATATTTTGATATTGTGATATATGAGAAATTTCTCATTCATTTGATGCATGAGAAAGAAAAATTATCTAATTTGAACAAAAATTCAAAAAACTAATTTTTAATCCAATGACCGAATTTTTAAAAAAAAATTTAATGTTAATAAACTTTTTTTTTCCTTCTTACATTTTTTTTGATCGGCTTATATTTTTTAATTTTTTGTTTTTTCATAATAAAACAAATTTAAAAGTATAATTATTTTAATTAAAGCTTTAAAAAAATTTACTAAAGACAAAAAAAACTCTTATAAAATAAAGTGACTTTTTTCTAAAATAAGTAACAAAATTTAAAAAAATAATATGCAAATATTTTTTAGATTTGGCATTAATCTTTTAATTTTTGAGGGTACGAAAAAATTTTCACTAAGAAAAGAAAAGTGAAAAAACCTAACCGCGAGTCCACATGTCAAGTTATTCCTTTAAAACCTCAATTCAGAATTTTTTTTTGCCTTTGGTCATTTTTTACGGTCAAATCTTTCGTGAAACGTAGCACTTTTCTTTAATTACCAGCTTCTTAGGCACCATACTACAAATTAACATGTATGTAGACTTAGAGTTTGATTAACAATTAGCTTAAAAATTAATTTTTAGTTGTTTTTTTTTTGTAGTTTTAGTCAAAAAATTAAATTGAATTTAAAGTTATTTGTTTGGTAAATTAACTTTAAACTTGCTTTTTTGAAATTGATTAATTAGATAAAAAATTAGTTCTTTTTGTTTTTTGTTTAAATTGACAGTGTTACCCTTCTAAGTAGCTGATAATAACAATTATTGACATTTGTAGTAAATAAGTTATTAAATAGACGTATCATTGTCTTTTAGAATATATGAGAGTTTGAATTGAGAATATTAGCAAATAGTATTTTGATTTGATTCTTTTGACTTTTTAATTTTTTTATTTTTTTGTCAAACTTAATTTTTTTTAATGTTTTTAATCAAAAAGCTAAAAAAACATAAATTGCCAATCAAATCCTCGAACTCTAACCCAACCAAGTGATTAAAATATATGGCAATCTGGTATTCGAAACTCTCAATTGGGAAGGAGGCAAACTACAATGGGTCTACAATACACAATTTTACCATGCATTTGTAAGAGACTATTTTCACACATCTTCAAAATGTGAAATATAACGGTAATTCTAAAGTTTTCGAAAAAAAACCCAAAAAATTATTTCGAATTTAAAATGAAAAGTTTAAATTTAGATGTGTATTGTGTGGAACATATTACAAATAAATCTAAATCACTGATTTTAAATTCTGGATAAGTTTTTGATCAAGAACTTTCAAGGCGCAGCAGTACATCAAAGAGAGATCACTGAAAATTCACAAATAATATAGCTTGGAAAAGGTTTCGAATAGTGAGAGAATTGCTTACATGTTCCGCCATTCACAAACCGCCATTAATCAGTTGTTTGTGGATAATTAATAAAAAAGCACCACGTCAGCTTATTTTTCTCAACAAAGATTAATAGCGGCTTTACTGCTGGTACTATATATCTAGCAACAGTATATACAGGTGGTTGTGGAATAATTGTTTATTTGCTTATTTTTATTTTTAATATTATTTATTTATTTAATTAAATTATTATATTTATTAATTTTTCTTATCGAGTCAAGTTAAAAAAGTAATAAATTTTGATCAAAATATAAAATAAATTTTAAAAAAATAAATAAAATAAACTATAATAAGTCGATGAATCAAATTTAATCTTGTTTATTTTCATTTTTAGTGATTTTTTTTATCTTTTCTCAAAAAAATTTATTTTTCAGTTCATCTCATAAGGATTTAAAATGATAAAAATATTTTGTCAAAATAAAATAAAAGATAAAAATAAACAAAATCTTTAAAATTTTGCCCATATAGAGGGAGCCTGCTATGAGCAACTCAAGCAGGGGTGCTGTGAGTGATAAAATAATTTAATTTGCTAATCTATAATTTGATCAGGTATCGGGAAACCTAGTTTGAGTTACTCAACAAGGGTGTTGTGAGCAAAAATTTAGTTGATTAGGTATACCAAGATTTGATCAGAACCATTCATTATTTTAAACTCATTATATAGTTACTTTATTCAAAAAAATCAGGTCAATTGAATATTATATATTAGGCATATGATCCGAGTACATTTGATTTGCAATTTATTTTCAAAATTTATAAGTTAATCAATTTTTCAATACACACACACACACACACACATATATATATATATATATATATATATATATATATTGAGAAAAATAAATGAAATTTTTGATTATCAAATTAAATTATTTTTTTACTCACAGCACCCCGACTTGAGTTGCTCACATCAGGCTCCTTGCATCCGGCTCTGCTTGAGCTAAAATTTTAAAAATTTTGCTTATTTTTATTTTTTTTTATTTGATTGGATTTTATTTTATTTTTTGACTAAATATTTTTATTTTTTCGAATTATTTTGATGATATGAACTAAAAAGTAAAAAGTTTTAGAATAGATGAAAAAATTCAATAAAAACAAAAATAAGCAAGTTTAAATTTGGCTTATTGACTTATTGTAGTTTATTTTATTTTTTAATTTTTTAAAATTTGTTTTATATTTTGATCAAATTTGGTTATTTTCTTGCTCAGCTCGATGAGAAAAATTAAAAAATATAATAATTTAACAAAATAATTAAAAAATATTAAAAATAAAAATAAACAAAACGAAATAAATAAATAAACACTTATTCCACAACGGCCTATGCAGTTGTTACATATAGTCAGTACCTGCAGAAACATCGCTATTAATCTTCGCAAAGGAAAATAAGCTGAATCGACGCTTTGTTAGCTGCAAAAATAATAAACGTGGCGCTTTTTTATTAGTTGTCCGTAAACAACTGATTTACAGAACCACCGTGAGGAACTTAATCTCGCACTGAAATTGTCACACCCAAACCCCCGGAGGGTTTGGCGTCGCAACCGTCCAGTGACTCAAGATCACCCAATACCTACTATATGACGAATCGCTACTATAATTAAACTGTTTAAAGATACAAAAAAAATTACATCCACAGAAATGCTAACAGAATCAACGCCAGAAACGAAACAAAGAAATTCCTGGAACAGCGTGGAACTAGGACATAAATTGATCTGCCAAAGAAGAGATCAGCAGCTACCAGGAGAACTATAATGCCTCCATCCTTTGGGGAACAGGCGTTTTGATAACCTGTTGCCCAAAGAATAGTGACGGATTCTTACCGGTAATAACATGTATTTGTAGGCATGTACATTTTAATCTATCACAAATTTACACGTGTCGCTCTACTCAAAATATAATACAATTATTGACAAATCAAATATTGTCATGTGTTGCAGCGGTCCCAAATTAATTTTTACGATTAGTCCAATTACATAGCGCCACGTGCAAAATCGTGTATTTTTCTATATGACATGCCTTTGGCTAATTAAATTAAGTCACTTGGTACATAAAAATTACACAAGAGAAAAATAAATAATATTTTTTCTAAATTAAATTAAATGTACATAATTATTTCTTTAAATAAATAAAAATAATAATTATGCTACTAAATAATTATCTCTTTAAACGAAAAGATAATTATTTGTCTAGATAATTATCTTTTCAAAATTAAAGATAATTATGATATTCAATAGTCATCCATTTAAAAAACTAAAGAGATAATTATAAGTTTGTCTAAATAATTATATTTTCAAACTTAAAGATAATTATGATATACAATATTTATCTCTTTAAAGAACTAAAGAGATAACTATAAACTTGTCTAGATAATTATCTTTTCAAAATTAGAGATAATTATGATATTCAATAGTTATGTTTTTATAAAAACTAAATCAAAGAGATAATTATAAACTTAAATAATTCTCTTTTAAATAAATAAAATTGAGATAATTATCAAGAGTTTGAGTCTCTTCATAACTTTGTCCCCTACACTCCTATAAATAGGTGTGTCCTCCACCAGATGGAAAAGATTTTTTTGACATCTGACACTTGGAGTTATAAAGTAACTGAGAGTGTTCTACAGATAAAGTTTTGAAGCCCTGAAGATAGTTCTCAACCAAGTTTCATCATTTTTTGCCAAACTCGGAGGATATTTTGTCTTTTGATTTGGGAACACACTGCCAAGCTCTCGAGTCAACATTTGAAGACAAGAATCAGAGAATTTGTTTTCTTTTAATTTAGAAATTTACTAGAGATTGTAATCCATTTATAAATTTAATAAAAATTTAATTTGTTCATACAATTTTTTGTTGTGATTTTCGGACACGAAATTTATTGTTTACAGTATTTTTTTTTATTTTTCTGAACAAAACATGTTCTTACGTACTGACCATTGCGATTTGTTCTGTATTTTAAAACTCGAACTCGTTCTTAAATAATAACGTTCTTACTGATTAATGTTAAACCCATGGACTTTTTTGGTGGGCCATTAGTCTCACATTTTTTCATATTTTAATTGCATTTAGATTTCACAAATTATTGATAAGCCAATCATGGATATGGTTCATTTATTAGTATTTAACTTGGGAAAGAACTTTTTTAAGATAAGAAGGAAATCGTTGATCGATAGAAATCCTTCTAAGAGTTATTTTCTGGACTCTCTTCCCTCATCTATAAAAGATAGAATAACCATCTCTTATAAATATTAATTTTCCATCAATCATAGTATACGGTTATTCTAAAAGGTTAGAGACAGGGCGAAGAAGGTGAGCCAAGAATTAAGGATTATAAGTAAGGGTTTTATTTGTTCAGATAATCAAATATTAATGGCTACCAAAGGTACGTTCTTATTTTCAGTTTTATTCTTGAGATGTATTAGATTCAAAATCTTGTATGATTAATATTTCGCATAATATTATATGAAAAAGTATATATTTTTTTCAACAGTTGGTATCAGAGCCATGATTTTGAATCAATACATATTAGAATAATATTGTGTTAAACATTATTTATTTATACCATTGATAAATAAAAGAATAAACAATAAATAAATAATCGTCAATTTCTTGCACTGGGTGTTGATAGGATGTCTCTGTTTGATATCATGACAAATAATAAAATCATGTTGAGGTTATTGATCTTGTGCAAATTCATTACTCGTGAAGGGATATGGATCTTAGATTATCTGTCAGCGGCGGATTCAAACTTTTCGATCTGAACATGTATAAGTTGAGTTTTATCGACGTAGTTCATTACACACGTTGTTATGGATGCCTAGATTAGTTGCTTGGTTATTACTTTGAAAGATGATAAATGCAAAAGTTTCATGATGCTTTGATGTATATATATATATATATGTATATTCTGTAACTATACATTCTGTTCTTTCAAATTAACAATAAAAATTTCATAACGTTTATTGATTCAGTAATATTAAATAATCACCAGAGGCATGAAATTGTTCCAATTCTTCTTTTTCTGCTTCCTTGTTGGATGCTTCTTGGATGCGTATGGATAAAACCCTAGGGTTATTTACAAATTGAGTCAAGATTAAAATTAATTTTCGGTAGTTTTATTTTACCAATATAACTATATTTTATTTGGTAAAATTCCAAATTAAGATATATCTGTAAATGTTATTGTTGTTGTTTGGTTCTTGAATGGCTTTTAATCACATAAAAGAATTATAAAAAATTATATTTTATTTTTAATAAAATTGTGATTAAAAAGGGTAACATTTATATTAAATTTAGTAGTTTATGTAATTTAATTAATTAGGTTTTTAATATTATTAGTTAATTTTTATATTTATAGAAAATTTAAATTTAGTAGCCACCAAAATGACCTAAATTTATAAAACTTATAAATATAAAACTACATAAAAGTTTATTAAAAATGGTAACATTTAAATTAATAATATTTTGGATGTCAGTTATAATTAAGAGAATGGGACTAACTCAAAGGAGAGTCACATTCAAATAATTATAATCTGGGTAGGATAAAATAATTTATGTAATTTAATTAATTAGGCTTGAATACCCAAAGATAACATGACTGATTAATAAATTGTATTAATTAATTAGACCTACATAGGTAATATTCTTGTACCTAATTAATGAGTGGATAATAGCTATACTTAGATTTCGCCTAAAGGAGGAATCGATGTGATATCACTAGTTCATCATTAAAAAATTTAAACTCAAAGTATTAACATAAGTATTGTCATTTTTTTTTCAGTGACTGTTCCTATTTCGCTGCACTCTCATGCATCCAGTGTTCTAGTTCTTATTGGCTCAAAATTTTCAGAATAGAATGAGTATATTCGATTCACACTGGGAGTATTGAATATTGACATGGTATTACTTGTTGAAAACCTGCTGAAATTACTAATAACAACACTAAATAACAAGTATGCTATTTCAATTCCTGAGAAAGATCGAACAGGCTTAGTTTGATGTTCATGAGGATAACTATGGCAAATAATATCAAAACATCTCTACCACAGACTTCTAATGCACTAGAATTCTTAAAGGCTGTAGAAGATCGTTTTAGATATGCTGATAAGTCACTTGCGGGCACATTAATGGCTGAATTAACAACAATAAAATATGATGGTAATCAAAGAGTTCAGGATCACATCCTTAATATGTCTGATAAAGCTGTAAAGCTTTGTGCTTTAGGGATGCATGTGGGTGAGTCCTTCCTCGTTCAGTTTATCCTTAACTCACTTCCTGCACAATTTGGCCCATTCAAAATTCACTATAATACCAATAAGGATAAGTGGAGTTTGAATAAGCTAACTAATATGTGTGTTCAGAGGAAAGTGAGATTGAGAGGAAAATGACATCATATGGCACTGGCTGTGGCTCAAGGAGCTGTACAGAAAAAAAGAAAGTTTGAAAAATCAAAGAGAAATCTGCCCAAGAAGTGGAATGGACTTGAAAAAGGTAACAATCAGGCCCATGAAAGTAACAATTTCACAATAAAGTGTTATTTTTGTAGCAAGAATGGACATGTGAAGAAGGACTGCAGCAAGCGTAAAGCTTGGTTCGAAAAGAAAGGGAAACCTTTCAACCCGAAAGCCAAAGGAAAGTGAAAGACTTGTCTATATAGGTAACCGTCTCAAAGCCGATGTGATAATTGTTGATACTTATCGGCTAATCTTAGAGACGGGTCATCAGATGGATCTAGAAGAGACATTTTATATTTTTTCAATTTCTAAAAATTTGATTTCTTTATCTAGATTAGATTGTTCTGGATATTCAGTTTTATTTGGTTGTGAAAAACTCAATTTGATGTTTAATTTAATAAAAATTGGTTCTGGTAATTTATATGATGGATTATATCAAATTGCATTGAATTATGAATTTGCATAATCTTTAATAATCCTGCATTTAAAAAATTGGTTTAAAACTTGACAAAATTAATAAAAAATTCTCAATCTTGTGGCATAAATGACTGGGGCATCTCTCTAAAAATGAAATTGAAAGATTGGTGGAGAATGAAATTTTGAAAATCTAGACTTCATTAATTTTGAGATATGTGTGGATTGCATAAAAAGAAAGCAAACCAAGCACTCCAAGAAAAATACCACAAGAAGCAATCAATTTCTTGAAATAATTCATACAGATATTTGCAAAAATTATGTTCCTTCCTTTAATAGAGAAAAATATTTTATCACATTTATTAATGATTACTCACGTTATGGGTATATGTATCTAATTCATGAAAAGTCTCAAGTCGTTGACATCCTCGAGGTGTACATTACTGAGGTTAAGAGACAATTAGATAGAAAAGTTAAAATAGTGAGATCAGATAGAGGTGGAGGATATTTTGGTAGGTATACTGAGTTGGGCCAAAATTCCGGCCAATTTTCCAAATTTTTAGAAAATCGAGGCATCCGTGCTCAATACACAATGCCCGGTACGCCACAGCAGAATGGAGTTGCTAAGAGGCGTAATCGTACACCTATGAAAATGGTTAGGAGTATGATGAGTTCATCAAATGTACCTATTTTATTGTGGGGTGAAGCATTAAAGACTTCCATGTATGTCTTAAATAGGGTTCCTGGTAAGGTTGTCCCAAATACTCCTTTTGAGTGGTGGACTGGTAGGAAACTCAGTTTGAGACATTTACATGTTTGGGGTTATCCAACGGAGGTTAGAATCTATAACACACATGAAAGAAAGTTAGACTATAGAACGATATCTAGATATTTTATTGGTTATCCAGACAAGTCTAAAGGGTACAAATTTTATTGTCCTAATCACAATACGAGAGCAGTTGAAACTGGTAATGCCAGATTCCTAGACAATGACGAGATTAGTGGGAGTGAGGAATCAAGAAAGGTAAATCTCGATGAAGTAAGAGTGGACATACCAACCATCATTTCTCATCAAGAAATTGTTGCTCCTCAGATTCCTTAACACGTTGAGGAGAATGGACAACATATAGAAAATGATTTACCACTCCATGAGGATATCGCCATTGAACATGTTGTAGAATCACCACAATCGGCAGTACTGAGAAGATCTCAGAGGGAAAGAAAACTTGCTATTTTAGATGATTATGTGGTGTATCTACAGGAATTTGATTTTGATATTGTGATTAAGAAAGACCCGGTTTCATTTTCACAAGTCATGAATAGTGATGATTCTGCTAAATGGATCGATGCTATGAATGAAGGGCTGAAATCAATGGACCAGAATGGTGTTTGGGATATCGTCGAATTGCCTAATAATTGAAAGAAAGTCGGGTGTAAACGAGTCTTTAAAACCAAGCGCAACGCAAAAGGCAATATCGAATGATTTAAAGCCAGACTAGTGGCCAAAGATTTCACTCAAAAAGAAGGCATTGACTACAAAGAAACCTTCTCTCAAGTGTCAAAGAAAGACTCACTTAGAATCATTATGGCTCTTGTAGCTCATTATGACTTGGAACTACATCAAATGGATGTGAAAATCGCTTTTTTAAATGGTAGTTTGGATGAGAAAATTTATATGGAACAGCCGGAAGGATTTGCAAAGAAGGAAAAAGAACATTTAGCTTGCAAATTAAAGAAATTCATATATGGTCTTAAACAAGCTTCCAGGCAATGGTACTTAAGGTTTAATGATACCATTACCTCCTTCAAATTTAAAGAAAATACTGTTGATCAGTGTATATATCTGAAGGTCAGTTGGAGTAAGTTTATAATTTTAGTTATTTATATAGATGATATTTTGCTAGCTAGTAATGATTTTAGTTTACTGCATAAAACTAAATATTATCTTGCTAAAAATTTTAAAATGGTCGATATGGGTGAGGCAACTTATGTTATTGGCATAGAGATATTTAGGGATCGATCTCGAGGATTGCTAGAATTGTCTCAAAAAGGGTATATTGATCGAGTTTTATAGAGATTTAATATGCAGTTTTGTTCAGCCAGTGATCCACCCATTGTAAAGAGTGATAAATTGAATGAAAGT
>JAULJZ010000001.1:3477445-3497741 GCA_032270985.1 Heliamphora pulchella | reverse complement strand
ATGTAGGAGATATCACGTATTACTCTAAACAAATAAATTCGTTACTTAGCCTATTAATATTATATATATATATATATATATTCCAAATGTGAATCAATAGTGATTGTGATTGCTTTGGTGCTTCAACTAGTATCTTCAACAAACTTGTTCTTTTGTTATTAATTATGGTGTTGAATGACACATAAGACTTTTGAATTTTCTAGTAAAAAAAAAAATAGAAATACATGTTTTGTTTGATAAAAATATATTATTTATTTACATATCTATCCGGTCATAAAAAAGAATATATTAATATTTGAAGAAATTATGTTGTTATTTATAAAAATAATAATTTTATTTTTATAAATATATTGTTATGCTTGATTTTGGTAAGATTAAGTGATGAATTATGTTTGATTTAGTTAGATTGTGCATTCAAAGAAATGCATCAATAATAATATAATGTATGTGCATTTAAAAAAATACATCAATGTAATATCTGTACATTTAAAAAAATGCATTAACAATAATATAAACTGGATTACCAATCAATAATATAATTTTGATTTCAAAAAGTGTCACGCCCCAACTCGGACACTTAATCGCAATCACAATTTCTCGCATACTAGTCTAAACATAAAAAAAAAAAAAAAAAAATTTAAACAAAGTTTTAGGTTCAAAATTTTAGTTTAAAGTACGAGGAGTAAAAGAGTTAAAGATTTCTCAAAAATAAGGTCTTTCAGAACATAAAGTAAACTCCGGTAGCCCAAAACCTGCATCCTTGGAATTCTTGAACACTTTTGCATCCAATCCAATCTTTCTCCGTCCCCACCAAAATTGATTCTCTCTCTCTCCGCCTGTGTACCTCTAACCAGCATTCTCCCTATATCGTTTATATATATGTATACATAATCGACGGGCATCTCACGGTTGCGAATGCGGTCGAAAGCCCTCGATTTTTGAGAACCTTCGGTTCTCACGGCTTAAAAGACACCATGAACGCCCCAATTATCGGTATGGGTTCATATATGTGTGTGTGTAACTATTGGTTATTGAGAAAAAGTTCGAATTTTTCTATTTTTCTAAAATTGTTGTGCTTGTTATTTTGTTATTTTTCTTTTCCTTGTGAAGATCCATTACAGGGAGATTTTCCGGAAGTGATAGAGGAATATTTGGAATATGGGGTCATGAAATGTATCGCCTTTAATCGCAGAGGAACCCTTCTTGCTGGTAGTTCTCTATCTCTCTCTCTCTCTCTCACACACACACACACACACACACACACTCTTAACTTCTTTAAGTTTTTGCCCTTTCTGGGTTGTGTCTTTCTACTTGTGCTTCCTAGTGGAAACATGATTATCGTGACAATTTAGCTCAATCGAATATCATAAAGCTTTGGATCTTCTCATTGCCCTTCACTGAGCACCTTGGTTACAAGTAGCATTGTGTTCATGGCTGTACTCTAATCTAATGAATAAAACACCATCTACCTGCATCGATTCGAGTCGAAAACCCCTCCACCCCCTCTCCTTCAAACCACCGCGCTTTACCCATTAGGAGAGCACAAAGGTCTGTGGTTTTCATGACACTATTATTTACACGGCGATGTGGAAGGGGTCTTCAGCTTCAGTACGGTTGGCTACCCATGAATGTACATTTGTGTTCGGTATTCTTGAAATGATTCATCTGGACCATAATTGATCTTGATTCCTGCAATGTTAGTGTCTCACCTAAATAGTTCTGATTACTTTTCTTGTATTTGTTTTTGAGAGCTAACAGTCAACTAACACTTGTGATCTTCTTTTTCCCTTTTCTCACTCTTACTGACTGACTACCCGTGTTTGTTTGTCGTGTATCAGTGTATGTAATTTATGTTCATTCCTAATCTCTTGGCACAACTATTCTGATGATGAAAGCCACAATAATTAATATGGTGGTTCGACTTTCTGATTAAACCCTAACACAGCAATTGATATTGATGCAGCTCATGGTTGTGCATTGACTTTGTTTCATGCCTGGACACAGCATTTATTCGTTCTTTTTTGTGTTCTTAGTTTTTCTGCGAGTGTGTCTTGATGCACAGTCAGATTATGCCACGCGTAGGTTTTCCTTGCATATAATTTTACTGTAAGGAAATGATAGAACAAAGAAAAATTAAGAAGATAAGAGTCTCGCATTTATCCAAAAGAGAGTCTCATAACATGGTATCAAGTGGCTTACAAGTTACAACTTAAAATAATACTGAGAATGGGATATTTTGCTTTGTTATTGAACTGCCTTTTTTCTTTTTTCGTTTGTTCTAGATTGCTTAAATAAGCCTAATGAACTTTGCACCAACAATTAGCGATGCAAGACATAATAAGATGAAGAAAGAGTAAAATTAAGCGATAAAGTTCGGAAAATGCTTGGTTTAAAGCATAACTGTAAAAAGCATTGGATACATACACAAAACACAGATATGACATGATATGGACGCTATGACATGGCATTTGATATATGCATTTCATATGCGCATAGGAAAATAATAATACTTAACCTGTTCACATCACAAATATGTTTACATTTTATCATTCCAAAAGAGTAATAGATCAATTTCATATTTCACATACTAGAAAAGAAGCGTGAACAACGATACCTAGTATCTAAATTAGAAATTTGTTTCATAGACAAATTAAAAGTTTTAAGATTTAAAATTCGTGAAATTAAAAAAATCTAAAGTAGAAGAGATTAATATGTATAAAAATGCATCGCTTTTATTTTAATATTGGATCGCAATTTACTATTTTTCAAAAATTATAAGGTGTTTTGTGAATGTTTAAGGGATAGATGCATGTGTTGCCCAAGTGCTCGAAATGTGTCCCATTCTAAAAAGAATATTAATAATTACGACACTTTTAGACAGGTGTTCAACACGTCTTGGGGTGTGTCGGACAAGTGTCGATGTTTGACATGTATCCGACGTAGACACATCACCTTCTTTTTGAAATGTTCGTGCTTCTTAGGCTGAACTTTCTTAGGACCAATTTTAATCTAGTGTAATAAAGTTAGCATTGTTGGATTCTTATTTTACAATTATTTACATTACATATAAATCCTGTTGTTTTCTTTTGGATTTTCTAGTAGTTTATAAGCGAGTGATATTGTGGTAGTTCTTCTCGTTTGACTTGGGCAGCATCACCCATGGGTCATCATATCAGTTAGGTGTTAATGAATTTGTTTATGGGTTATGTTAGGCTTTTTGATGGCAAAAAATGATTTATGTAGCTGATCCCAATTGATTGGGACACAAGGTTTGGCTTGGGTTGGTTTGGTTTGTATTATGTTTTACACAACATTTAGCAGTCAAGTCTTACTTTTCAACTAAGTAATCTAATCACTTCTAAATTTTGGATTCTTTTAACTTAATATAAAGCTACTTAATGATGCTAATCCAATGGGAGAGCATGCTTTACAGAATTTTTGGAGCTATGAAACTTCTTTGGTTTGTATTATGTTTTACATAGCATTTAGCACTCAAGTCTTAGTTTTCAACTAAGTAATCCAATCACTTCTAAATTTTGGATTCTTTTAACTTTATATAAAGCTACTTCATGATGCTAATCCAATGGGAGAGCATGCTTTAGAGAATTTTTGGAGCTATGAAACTTCTTTGGGATTGAGTGATGCAATTCAACCCCTACGTGGAATGCCTAGATTTTTGTTTCTTCATCTTCTTTTTCTTCTTCTCTAAGTTCTTTTTGCCTTGAAGAACACATCATCAAACCTGATTAACCTTATTGTTGCTCTGAGCCTTTTGTTGATCCAGCCTAATCCATCCATCATCTAATTATGTGACAATATGCTATCAAAGAAGCTCAAAAACTGCAAAGCTACTGTTCTTGGGTAGAGTCCACAACCCCCAAAACGCCCTCAAACAGTCCCTAATACTTTCATTCTTCATTCCTAAAGTCTACCGTTGTAATAAGCCTGTATTATACGTACTTTTGAAGTTTCCAGCCACTAAAATCAATTATAATCAGCCCTATGCAAGCCTTCCTCTGTTCCATTGTATTAATTTTGGGCTCATTACTTGTAGGAGTGATTTGCCCATATTGACCTACATTAGTTTGTAAATTATAGGAATTGATTCTTAGGTCATCATCAAAGTGGATCAACTTGGTTTATATTGCTAATGAGCAGGGTGTTTATTTTAAATTTGTTGTCCATGAGAAATGAATGTGGTCATGGTAGTTGTGATTAGAAGTATATAATAATATAATCATCTGTATATGCTAGTTGCCATGTGTGCCAGTTGACCCCCTGGAAATAATTATTGCTTGGTATTTATGTGTCCTCCAATATGTATTGGTAGCTAGATCTGTGCATGTGCTTTGGTAGAAAGTAACTATCTAGGCCTATGTGTTTTGGGTGTTTGAGCTGTGCGATTGTTTATACCTCTTTTGCACAAGACGACTTTTGTGGATTCTCAAGCATTTATCCCCTATTAAAACTCCCAAAACGATCATGAGTACATATTTTATCAGTGCATATGTCATGTCCATCTTGACTTTGTTCTTTGTTTTGGGTTATCTTATTTTCTTCTTTTCTCTTTAGGAGACCTCTTGTTCCCCTGTACCCTTTTCTCTAATTACTTGTTTAAGTATTGTGTTTCTTGTTGTTGCTATAGGGTATTGTCTATTATAGTTATTTAATTAGTCTTACATGTGCCCTTCTCTTCGCTTCAAGGTAGTAGTACCATTGGCATAAGTGTAAGAAAAACAGGTTTAATCCTTTCACTCAATTCAAACACTTGAATCTTCTAACATTTGAATGATGGGAGAGGTGGGAAAACTTGTATTTAATGGGAAAGAATGTTTTATTGGTTTCCATGAAGACGGCTAAATAGAAATCCACTTTCCCCGTTGATCCCAATTCATTTTAAGTTTGTCTCTAATGAGTTGTGACGTCCTATGTTATGTTGTTTTACAAAGTACGATATATTTAGATATGCAGTGCGTGTGTGTGTCTACTTGTACCCAATTTACCAACTTTTAGGTACCTATCCATGTATTCCAACTTTTAGGTACCTATCCATGTATCCTAAAGTTTGGAGTTTAAGAGGTCGAATGGTTAGACTCACACCCATACTAGACTATCTAGTCTTGAGTAACGTTCGGAGAGAGACACCCTGCAACATTTGTATAGTGATTTAGTATGTGTCTTATGTGAAATTGATTCTTATATCTTTGGTTTTGTTTTTTATCTTTCATGGAGGTTAAGGTTGACATTGAGTTGTTACCTCAAATATTGATTGATTGTTGCACCTACTTTGCTCTTGTCAAGGAAACTCAAGCAACATTCCAGCAAAAATAACACTTTAGGCTTATGAAAGGTGTTTTGAGATATAATATGATCGGTGTTGGAGAAAGGTGAGTGTCAAAGGTGCATATTGATGTGATAAAAAACATGTATGAAGTTGTGACTATAATCAGATCTGGAGGAGACACAAGTGAATTTTCAATCATTTTGGTAGTACAACAAGGCAACTATGAGTTCTTATTTTTTCCCCTTGGTTATGGATGGATCGACTCCGCATATTAAGGATGAAGTTCTATAGTTTATGTTTTTTGCAAGTAAGTCTCGGTGATGAAACCAAAAGAGTAGTTAATTATAAACAAGAAATTTGGAAATATTGTTAGAGTAAAAGGGTTCAAAACAAATAGAAATTAAATGGAATAATTAAAATGTAAATATAAACAATAAGTAGAAATAGCAAAGAAGTGAACATTGAAAATCATGAGATATCAAAAAGTGAACAATTTCATTGTCAAGTTTGATTATTAAAAAGATGGAGCGATTGAGGATGATGTAACACATAGAATCAAAGTAGGTTGGCTCAAGTGAAAGGTGCTTTTAGCATTTTATTCAACGTTTTGAGTTGAATAGCATTGTTGGCCATATAGTAGTTAAGAGGTGATGGATTCATTAAATTGAGAAGTTATTAAATGAAACTACACTGGAAAGTTGAGCTTCGGAGACTAGTAGTAAAATTAAATAAATATCCTTTGGAAAGATTAGAGTAGAACATGGTTTCAAATATCGGTAGCGGTCGCCGTAATTGTAACGGTAGTGATGACGCGGTTTCGGGGCGTAATGGCTATAGCGTAACGATAGCGGTTACCGTAACAGTGATTTTTTTTTGTTTTGCACACATCAACAAAAATGAACTAATATGCATGTTTTTTTTAAAACTATATTTATTAGAGTTTAAAATATTTTTTGATGTATTTTGTTTACTTTTGAGACATGATTTAATATTTTTTCTTAAATTTTATACTAGTAAGTCTAGTTTTATTAAACAATTTTAATTATTTTTCTAAAGTAATTCGTGAATTTATGTCATTATGTGTTATAAATTCGTAAATTCATAATATTCAACTTAAATGTCATTTAATGTTTTTAAAAACTATGAAGATGAAGTATTAAAGATGTTTTGTAAATAATCTAAATAATTATAATTATTATATTGACATGTCATATATTGAGAAATAATTATCAAACAAATACAAATGTACTAGTAGAAATTATATTAAAAAAATATTACATACCTATTAGGCATTAGCAATTACCATCACTTTTATTCACCATCAAAACGAGTAACGTGGAGCCTATGGAGGTGGGGCATCTTCAGATTTCGGCTGACCTTGATTTTTGCTACTACTTGCTTCATCATCCCAGTCAGTGGGGAATACATAGGTGAATAAAGACATGTCAGTATCCCGTCTACGTTGATCTATTTGATGTGCCAGTGGAGAATATGGAAAAGTAGGTGGGGGAGCATAATCGACAGGCATCATGTATTGGCTATGACGATATTCACAAGAATTAAAACTATATGATGGAGGATATGGCTAAGGTGGCCCTGGATAGGGGTAGCTATGGCTATCACTATTGTAACTATATGAATGGTCATGAAAATCAAATTCTCCAAAATTATGCATCATATCCACTAGAGATCTCTGAGGTAAATTTGGGACAGGTTCTCCAACGTGATAATCTTCTCCAACATCAGAGAGTCCAAAATTTCCCACAAATGACTCATCTTGGGCTTCAAGTTCTCTATTAGTCCCTACGCCATCACCATTTCCACCACCAGTGTCGTGTCTGCCATGACCGTGTCCATCACTGTCACCATCACCATCATCAGATGGAGGAGTCAAACCACCATCATCACTACTTCTAAAAGGGGTAGGACTTGAACTCGAGCTCTGAGAAGTATGTTTAGGTTGATTTTGCGATCCTTCTCTCTATTCATCACCATCAACATCACCATCATCATCATCATAGTCTAGCCAATCAGAATTATCTTGACCACTAGCACATGAGTTTCCCTTTCTTCTAACCATAGATCTAGTGGGCCATCTTTATCAAATATGTAATCCAAAATAATTGGATTAAAGCTGTTGTCTATCTCTTCTTGGCTTCTTCTCTTAATGGTTCTCAACTTTAATATCATGTTATAATTGATAAAGACTAATTCTGAATCTTCTGATATTTCAGTCGGTTCCTTGTCTTTGTGTGGATGAGGCTAAAAGTACTCCAATTGCGTTCATAGTTTGACGATGTAGTGGTCTGACTTAAAAACTTAACCGCCATTTCTCGAAATTTTGGAGCACACGTTCCATGAATAATTCACCATTCAGCTACACAATAACATAATACACAGTCATAAATATATAAATCGAAAGATACTAAGAATCTAAAATTCTAATATATTAGAAAAAAACAATTAAACAAATACTAATTCAATATATTATAAAAAAAAAACCTAGATTTGTTTGTGACCATGCTCTTTGTGCTAAAGGAGTTTCAAAAGTTTCCACCTTATCTCGAAATAATAGGAGCTGCAATATATGAAATTATAAAATTAATAAATGTAATCTTTTAAAAAAATATATATACTTTAAGAAATATAATTTATAATTTTATGATTTATAGTTACTTGATTATCAATGTCTAACTCTAATTTGGATATTACTTTTTTCACTCCTTGTAACACTTCCTTTTCCGTTTCTTTGGATGATGCGACTTCATATTTGAATTGGGGATTTAAAAAATAACCTATCACATTCATAAACAATCTGTCATGAATTAAAACATATAACTTATGATGTGATATTGTGACAAATAAATAAATAAATTATTGTAATTTGTAACTACAATTTAGTTACTTACCAGTAGCATGCAAATCATGATGTAATTGGAAGCTCCACCGATGATCAATAATCTTCCAATTTTCTATATAATACCGACAATGTTGTTTAATTGCCAACTTGGCTCGATCCATTATTTCATAAATAAATTCCATTGTCGGTTTCTCATCTCCATCAACCAATCTTAATACTTTTACTAATGGTTCGTGAACTTTGCAAATCTCAGTTGCTTTTTGCCAAAATTCTTTTTCAAGAATTAACTTTCTGACATCATATGGAGTCCCACTTTTTGCTTGCCCCCATCTTGATTGTTTCCATTCATCACAGCTAAACATTGCCCTTAATTGTTGATTATAGCTAACAATGCTCTCGAGGGCAATAAAATTTGTAGCAAAGCGAGTAACAGCGGGTCGAAGCAATTCTCTACCTTCAGTAAATTTTTTCATCAAACTTAACACCCACGTAGCATTATAATGAATGTGGTGATGGTTTTAGCATCTTCTATGATCTTAGCTACATTTTTTTCTTAGCAATATTCTATAACATAAGGTCAATGCAATAGGCTGAACAAGCTGTCCAATACAAATGTTTTTTTTTTCTCATCAATATCTTTCCAGCCGCTTTCAAAGCTGCTTCATTATCTGTCACCACTTGTACGATAAATTCCTCACTAATCTTATCAATAACAGTATCCAACAATCTAAAGTAATATTCAGCAGTCCTACTAACAACATTAGAGGCATCAATGAATTTATGAAATATTGTACCTCTATTGCAGTATACTAAGAAATTAATTATGTGTTGCCTCGTAAGACTACTCCATCCATCGCACATAATGGTGACACCTCTCTTTGCCCAAATACTTTTAAAGGATGTTATTCATTCTTTCAGTTCGTCATGTTCTCTGGACATATAAATTTCAGCTATTTCATAAGGAGTGGGACCCTTAACTCCTTTGCCTACTTTAGCAGCAATATCAAACATGGGTTGTGTAAGGAGAATCAGCCACATGGAAAGGAATGCGGTTATACAAAAAAAACTTAGTAACTGCACTTTCCAATTTCTCTCTCAACTTCTTCATTACACCGGTGTTGATTTTTTGCTGCTTAGAAAACCTTGCTTTTTGCAATGTTGGATCCATTGCCCTTAATCTGGCATCAGGGGCATTAGGATTAAACCATTGACGACCACTCCTAGTTGCAAAACCAGGTTCACGCACAGAATGGGCTCGACGAATACCGCCACGTGGCTGAGTATGACTACTTCCAGCAACAGAACTAGTACCACCTGACTTATACTGGGTAGCTTGACTCCTTCCAATTGCATGTCTAAATGCCTGCCACTCCTCCTATTCATGTTGTGATTGCATACTTGCTCGGCGCGCCATAGTGAACTGTACATCTTCGTCAGATTCATCATTAACTTCCACATATGCCCTTTGTTCATAACCTTGATCAACATCATCTCCTTCTCTTAATTGAGCTTCTAACTCTGTTTTTCTTTTCTGAGCATCTGCTTTAGCTGCTTTCTTGTTTTTAAGGTATCTCATCATTTCTTCTCTTACTTCTTTACTAACACTTGGGCACCCATGCACTTGCCCTGCCAAGTGTGCCAAGTGTTCTTTGAACCGTGTAATTCCACTCTTGATGATATGTCTGCAAAATTTGCATTGCACTTGATGTCTATTGGCTTGAATTTGATTACCAAACTTTCAACCAATATCATCACTTGATGGGGCATTACCAGATATTTGTCGTGACATTTTCAAATTTCAAGTTTTGAACACTAAAAAAAAATAAAAATGAAGTGTGTTTAATTTCACTGACAAGTTTTACTTAAGAAATTATAATATAAATTAAAAATTTAAAACCACTAATTAATTTGTACACAAATAAATAAAGTAATAAATTAACTTTAATATTTTAAATTGTTAACAAATACAAAAATTAATACAACAACATCTAATATACAAATATAAATTTAAATATTAGATATTTAAATATTTTAAAGAATAACTAGTAGGAATTCTAAACAAATATATTTTTTTTAAAAGTTTCTTAAATTTATATTTTAAACCTACTTTTCTCCTAGTTTTCAAATATTAAATATTTTAATATCTTAAATTTGTAGTTTTGTACACAGAAATTATAATATAAATTAAAATTTTAAAATTACTAATTAATTTGTACACAAATAAATAAAGTAATAAACTAACTCAAATATTTTAAATTGTTAACAAATACAGACATTAATACAACAAATTTAAATTTAAATATTAGATATTTAAATATTTTAAAGAATTAGTAAGGATTCTAAACAAATATTTTTTTAAAAGCATCTTAAATTTATATATTAAACCTACTTTTCTCATAATTCTCAAATATTAAATATTTTAATATTTTAAAATTAGTTTGTATGAATCTTAATTCTTAAACAAGTATTTTTTCCAAAAATATTATATAATTTATATCTATATATATATATATATTTTAAATAACTATTCAAGGTTTTCAAGTAATAAATCATTAGATCTGTAAGCCTGTAAAATTTGTAAATTGTAATTTTAATTTTCAAATAATAAAGATAAAAAAATAAGGAAAAAAAAAATTTAACACTACCAAGAGCACAAGAATCACCAATGGTCCAGATTTCGTGATCTGATAGCGGAGATAGTCATAGGACAGATGTTGAGAATCATCTCATCTTAATCGTATCTGCTTTTTCTTTCTTCGTTGCCTTCAAATTGATTCCTTCGGTATGGGATCACCATAGCATTCCAATTAACTCATTTTCCTCATTAATGAGCCCTACCAACTTCCTACTCTTAAATTAGATTAAACATTTTCTTTTGATTGGCATTTTAACATACAGAACACATTTACTTGTTCCCCATCTTTGTCCACTTCACTAATGATTTTTGTCTCCATTTGATTTGTTCAAGGTTCACCAAACACTTAAATTTGATTTAATGATATGCATATGGCTGATTTCATCTTCAAAATGTAAGATATTGAGTTTGTTGGTCAATTTCTGAAGTTTTGAGAAGACATTGGAGCTTTCTATTCTCATTTGTTTTCCAACAATTGAGTAGAAAATGAGCTTTTTGTTACTATTTTCGTATCTATTGAACATTCATTTGTTATGTAAGCCACAGTAATTTTCCTTTTGCTTTCATATACATGCATATTCCAAGTTAATAGGGAAAATTGTGCAAAGTCCTGCATATGAATTTATGCAAGGATAGGTCCCAACATAAGCTTCTTAACCTAGATGTCCCACTCTAAAAATAGTTTTGGAGCTAAAATCCCCTTTTCTAATTTCGAGCAAGCTAACTAGCAAGTAGCAATGTGATTAGTGTTGCTGAGCTGCAAGTCATTTATCTATCTTTTTTTTTTTCCCTCAAACTTCAGAATATCATAGTTTTCATTGTTACATCTGTGTTGATAAAATTTATATTTTCGGAACCTATTTGTCGAGATTTATCAAACAAAATTTATATTGAATGTGATTTTTCTTTGTAAAAAAATGGAAAATGACATACTTTCCAGTCTTTGGAAATTGTGACATTTTCAAAATTGAGAGATTTCTCAATTTTTTGAAATGGTGAAATTCTCACTTTTTAAAAAATGTGAAATTTCTTAATTTCAAAATAAAATTTTCACTTCCAAAACTGTGAAGAAATTTTGTAGTTTCAAAACGAGAAATTTCTCTATTCAATAATAAAGGAGAGGTGGAGAGAGAGAAGCTGTAACCAAAATACTAGAAAGTTCACAGTTTTTTTGTGAAATTTTTTGGTTTCAAACCAAGAAATGTCTTGGCCATCTTATTTTTTTGGGTCCAAAAAAAAGAAGATAGAAATTGATCCTGGCAACCAAAAATTAAAGAGGTGTATTGCCTATGAGATGGAAACTTGAAAAGATTTTAGAACATGAGGCACAAAAAAGATTTGGAATCTACTATGCAAGTTGAAATATGAAATCTAGTGAGAACTTTTGCTTTTATGTTGCTTCCAGTGTGCAAAAGCTTCTTGTAATGAGCTGATAATCATCCATTGGTAAGTATTGGTAGTCAGTATTATGACAATTTTTTTTTTACTGAATAGGTTAAGGAATTATTTTGTAAACTGATTTATTGTATTATTATTATTATAATTTTATATTGCCCATGTAATGAAAATATGCAACATATCCTTAATTCAATTAAAAAGTCATATGTTTCATCTTATAAATGTGTTAAAAATATTAGCGTGCATAAGTTGAGTTTCTAAGAATGCAAAATATTTATTCATCATACAGGCTATGTTCAGAAGGTTCTAGAAGTGTCTTCCAAGTATTAGACAAGTGTCTGAAATTATAAATTTATTTATTTTTAATTAAGACTCATTTGAAAAGTGTTGAAATGCTTTTAGAAGTGCCTGACACACTTCCTCCTCGGAAGCATCCATGCTTCTTAGCGTACGGCGAATGGTACAAGTATTTGAAGTTCTATTGCTGTCGCATACCTTTTCAATAATACCATTGGAACTAGATGGCTGCTTCCTCCCTTCTCCAATTTCATTTCTTTGTGTTGCCCTTGAATTCTCTGCATTTAGTTATCTCAACTAAAAAATTCTTGGTGTACAAAAACCAAGGTATCCTTTGAATCCTAGCTGTTCACTCTTTGAAATTTCTATTGTTCTCTGTCAGCTGGGTGCTCTGATGGAAGCTGCATTATTTGGGATTTTGAGACCAGGGGTATTGCTAAGGAACTGAGGGATAAGGATTGCGTTGCTGCCATAACCAGTGTCTGCTGGTCAAAGTATGGTCACCGCATACTTGTCTCTGCTGCTGACAAGTCATTAACTCTTTGGGATGTTGTCAAAGGAGAGAAGATAGTACGGACAACTCTGCAGCAAACTCCATTGCAAGCTCGTTTGCATCCTGGTTCCTCCACTCCATCTATTTGCCTGGCTTGTCCACTCTCATCTGCTCCCATGATTGTTGACTTAAACACTGGAAGCACAACTGTCCTTCCAGTATCCTTGCCCGAGGCAGGCATTGGCCCTGCCCCTCCATTACGCAACAAATTCTCCGACGGATCTTCTGGTTTTACTCCAACTTCTGCATGTTTTAACAAGTATGGGGATCTGGTCTATGTGGGAAATTCTAAAGGAGAAATACTTATAATAGATCACAAAAATGTTCTGGTACGTGGTGTGGTTCTCATTCCTGGGGGTGCTGTGATAAAAAATATTGTATTTAGCAGGAATGGACAATATCTTCTTACAAACTCAAATGACAGGACAATCAGGATCTATGAGAATCTTCTGCCCCTGAAAGATGGACTTAAAAGCCTCGATGAATCAAGCAATATACCAGATGAGCTAGATGGGGTTGAGAAGTTGAAAGCTGTTGGAGCGAAATGCTTGTCATTGTTCAGGGAGTTTCAAGATTCCATAACCAAAATACATTGGAAAGTACCATGCTTTAGTGGTGATGGTGAGTGGGTTGTTGGTGGTTCCGCTAGCAAAGGGGAGCACAAGATCTACATATGGGATAGGGCTGGGCATCTTGTAAAAATTCTTGAAGGCCCAAAGGAAGCTTTGATAGACTTAACATGGCATCCTGTTCACCCTATTGTTGTCTCTGTCTCCCTTATTGGTTTTGCTTATATTTGGGCTAAAGACTACACTGAGAACTGGAGTGCATTTGCGCCAGATTTCAAGGAACTTGAGGAAAATGAGGAGTATGTGGAACGGGAAGATGAATTTGATCTGATGCCTGAAATTGAGAAGGCAAGAGAGGGAGAGCTTACTTTGGGAGCACTTCCTTTCTGTATACTATTGCTAATATGATGTGTGCATACTTGCAGGTAAAAGAATCAGATGTTAATGAAGATGATGAAGTTGATATTGTGACAGTGGAGAAGGATTCAGCGTTTAGTGATTCAGATACGTCGGAGGAAGAAATATGCTTTTTGCCTGCCATTCCTTGTCCTGATGTTCCCGAGCAGCAATACAAGTGTGTAGAAAGTTCTTCAAAGTTAGTCGACAGCAACCATTCTAGATCCCCTCTTTCAGAGGAGGCACAACAAAACGGACAAGCAACAACCCATGCATCATGTCCAATTGAGGGTAAGATTATGCCTTGCTTATTTATGTATGTTACTGTAAATAATTTTGAGTGCTATTCTCAAGGAGTAAGACTTAGTGGTCAAGTTTGGGAGTGTCAGTAGTTTTAGCTTCATGCTACTAATTTTAGCTATAAACTATTTTTTTTTCTATTTCAGCTGCAAATTACAATTTTTACCAAATACTCACAACTTTTACTACAAGTTACAATCTATAAGCTTCTAGTTTCAGCAATGTCAAACACCACCCAAGGCTTGTAACTTCTGTATTGAGCACATTGCTCAACTAATTATATACTATTGATAGTTTCTGAATCTTATGGACTATAGTTTTAAGCTTAACTCTGAGAATCTAATTCAGAAGATTTTAATACTTAACTTTGGACATAAGCTCAGGTTTCCTGCACCCCAATAGGGTTTATAAGCATATCTGGAGGGCTAGAGTATGCTACACACATAATCTAATTAAAGAATGTGCAGAAAGATGAATTTACTTGTGATTCTTAATCATGGGAAGCTGTTACATAAAAATATAGTTTTATTCTTATATACTCAATGTCACCCCTCGGGAAGAAATGAGTTAATGATGGTTTTGAAACTTATGTTAATGTTCTTATTAGAGCTTTGTCATGGATGTGTTCTAAAATTTAACAAATGATTATGTGGTTGCTATTTGGTCAGGCTCCTTTCTTTTTTCCTGGGTGATATGTTTGGCAAAGAGGGTTACTACATTGGACCCTAGTATAACATACCTGACACCCGTTTTGGTGGCCTGTGTGGTCAGTAATCAGATTGATACGAAAGGGAAGATTGCTTCCTTTTCCATTAGTTAAGATATTTGTTGAAGTTCTTTTGTTTTACATGGAACTATTTTTTTATTCTGTGCCTTGAACTGTCAGCTGTAATTCATAATTATTGTAATTATTGATTTAGGGAGATTGATTATATTGTAATTATGGTATTGATTGTATTGATTGATAGGAGTGATTGCAGGCTAATTTAGGAAGATTGATGGAGATTGATTGATGGAAGTAATTGCAGGCTAAAATTATGGTAATACTTTTCTATTTAATGAGAAGAGATCATCCTCCATTAAGGGGCATTTAGACCATTTGACATGATATCAGAGCCGAAATTCTAAATTCTGTGCTTAATCTTCTGCGTTATTTTTTTCTGGGCTGAGTTGTGGAATTTTCCTTTGTGGTTTTTCTCTTGAGACTCTTTGATTTGGAGCTGTCGGACCTCTCATTGGGGTTGTTGGCAATTTCTGGGTGTAGAGAGTTTCTCTTTTGGCCGGGCATTTCAGCTTCATAGTTGGGTATTCTTGGAATTCCTATTCTTGGTAGTTTGAAGTTTTTTTGGCATCAAAGCCTCTTCGACTAAGTTCTTTTCTTTTGATTTGTCATGTTGGGAGAAAGTTCAATTGTTCGTTTTAATGGAAAGAATTACTCTACTTGGGAGTTTCAATTCAAGATGTTTTTGAAGGGTAAAGAATTATGGAGTCATTTAGATGAATCGTCTAAAGTTCCCACTAATCCCAAGGAGATTGATCCTTGGGAGAACAAAGATGCCCGTATTGTCTCTTGGTTACTGGGTTCTATTGAACCGCATATGGTGAATAATCTTCGATCATTTACTACTGCTAAGGAGATGTGGGATTATTTTAGGAGTATTTATTCTCAAAGTAACGCTGCCCGAAAGTTTCAATTGGAGTTAGAAATTGGCAACTATCGCTAAGGTATTCTTTCTATTGAACAATTCTATTCTGGATTCCTTAATTTATGGAGTGAATATTCTGGGATAGTTCATTCTACCGTCCCTATGAAAGCCTTAGCAGCATTACAAGTTGTTCATAATGAGAGCCGAAAAGATTAGTTTTTGATGAAGCTAAGACTAGAATTTGAGACTGCACGCGCTGGTTTAATCAACCGATATCCTGTTCCATCTTTGGATGTTTGCTTGGGAGAATTACTACGTGAAGAACATCTAGTCACTCAGCTTGGCTTCACTCCAGAACCAATGGCGTCTGAGATGGTTAATGTGGCATATGCTGCTCAAGACAAAGGAAGATCCAAGTCACAGACTAAATGCTACAGTTGCAAGGAGTTTGGACATATTGCCAAGCACTGTAGCAAGAAATTTTGTAATTATTGCAAAAAGGAGGGACATATCATTAAAGATTGTCAAGTGCGACCTCAAAATCGGCGCGCTCCAGCCCTCCCTAATGCTGTCCAGTCCAATTTCGTGGCTGCCTCTTTGGTTCCCTCTCCGGAACAGCATTCTGTAAGCAATTCTTCATCTACTCTTACACCCGAGATGGTCTAACAGATGATTGTTTCTGCCTTCTCTGCCTTCGGCATACAAAGTAAGGGGAATCTACTTCTCCTTGGTTGGTTGACTCTGCGGCTTCCAATCATATGGCTGACAGCACGGATGCTTTACATAATGTTCGTAAGTATGAGGGTGAGCAACATATTCAGATAGCCAATGGCAGTGCTCTTCCTATCATTGCGATTGGAATTTTGGGGTCTTCCTTTAACAATGTTTTTGTGTCCCTAGATTTATCTGCCATTTTAATTTTTGTTGGTCAATTGGTAGATAATAATTGTGAAATTCACTTTGATCGTGATGGTTGTCGTGTGTAGGATCAAGCGTCGGGGAAAGTGATAGCAAATGGGCCTAAAGTGGGACGTCTCTTTCCTCTCCAGTTTTCCATTCCTAGTTTTGTTTCTTTCAGTTGTACTGCTGTTATTCATAATAGTCATGTCTGGCATAAGAAATTAGGACATCCCAATTCTGTTGTTTTGACTCATCTTATGAAACATGGTTATTTGGGTAATAACAATTTGTTTGCATCTTCTATTGTGTTTTCCAATTGTGGTTCTTGTAAACTTGGTAAAAGAAAATTCTTACCCTTTCCTTTGCATGACAGCCGGGTTTCTACTTGTTTTGAGATTATTCATACTAACGTATGCGGCATCAGTCCTGTTATTTCACATGCTCAGTACAAGTATTTTGTGATGTTTATTGATGATTATAGTCGTTTCGTTTGGGTATATTTTCTTCGTTCTAAAGCTGATGTGTTTTCTGTTTTTCAGAATTTTGTTGCCTTTGTTGAGAATCAATTTTCTACTTGTGTTAAGACTCTACGATCTGATTCTGGGGAAAATCCAATGACTTTCAATCTTATCTAAGAATGAAGGCTATTCTCTCCCAACGTTCTTGTCCTTACACTCAACAGAATGGGGTTACAGAGCTTAAGAATTGTTATCCTTTGGATGTTGTTCGTTCCTTGTTAATTGACTCTTCTGTACCCCCTAGGTTTTGGGTAGAAGCATTATCTACAGCTGTTTATTTGGTTAATCTTCTGCCCTCCTAAGTTCTTAATTTTGATTCTCCGTATTCTCGTTTATTTGGTGTTGCTCCCGAGTATAACTCTCTTCATATATTTGGCTGCATTTGTTTTGTTCGTTACCATCAACTGAATATCACAAGCGTGCTCCTCAAGTTGTGAGGTGTGCTTTTTTCGGATATAGTAATGTCCATAAAGGGTTTGTGTGTTATGATTCGGCTGCTAATAAACTTCGCATTTCTCGAAATGTGGTCTTCTTTGAAAATCAATATTTCTTTCGGTCTTTTGCTTTTCATGATTCCTCTTCTGTTTTGCTTCCTATTTTGGATGATATATCTTGTCCTATTGAACGCTTTAAGTCCGGGGTTGTGTATCAGAGACGTCGTCCACCATTCCCATTGCCTGACCCTGCCCCGTTGCCTGATCTTGTCTCGGTTGAACCTCGTCGGTCATCTCGGATTTCACGTCCTCCGGATAGGTATGAGTTCTCTCATACAAGCCTTCAAGCCACTCTTGATACTACTACTGTACCTAAGTCTTAATCTCAGGCTTCTACTCAAGTATGTTGACAGCAAGCTATGCAAGAAGAGCTTCAGGCTCTTCAGGACAATCACACCTGGGATATTGTTTCGTGTCCTGATGGCGTCAAACTTCTTGGCTGCAAATGGGTTTATACCATAAAGCTATGACCTGATGGTTCTATCGACAGATATAAAGCCCGTTTGGTGGCTCTTGGGAATCGACAGGAGTATGGGCTTGATTATGAGGAGACGTTTTTACCTGTGGCCAAGATGACTACTGTTCGCACTGTTATGGCTATTGCTGCCTCAAAAGGGTGGTCACTTAGACAAATGGACGTGATGATTGCATTCCTGCATGGAGACCTCAAAGAAGAAATATACATGAATCCTCCACCTGGCATGCTCACTCACTCCTCTTCTAAGGTTTGTCGTTTGAAACGGTCTCTATATGGATTGAAACAGGCACCACGTTCCTGGTTTGAGAAGTTTCGTTCTACTCTTATTGACTTTAATTTTATTCAGAGTCAGTTTGACTCCTCTCTCTTTATCCGAACGACTGCTACTGGGCTTGTTGTACTTGTTGTATATGTGGATGATATTGTTATTGCAAGGTCTGATCCTCAGATGATTAAGCAACTACAGGCACATCTCAACAATACATTTCATATGAAAGATCTTGGTCTTCTGCAGTATTTTCTTGGTCTTGAGGTACACCGCTGTTCGACTGGCACACTTCTGCATCAATACAAATGTACTCAAGAGATTCTCACCTTAGTTGATCTTCAATCCAGGAACTCGGTCCTTACTGCTATGGAGGTTAACTTGAAGTTACAACAAGAGGATGGCGAGTTATTATTTGATCCCTCGTCATATAGGCAGCTGGCAGGGAGTTTGAATTATTTGACAATTACTCGGCCTGATATTTCTTATACCGTATAGTAGGTTAGTTTATGTAGGCTCCTCGCCATTTTCACTTGCTGCTGTACAACGTATTCTTCGTTATCTCAAGGGTACTTCTGGTCGCGAGATATTTTTCTCTACTAGGACTTCTTTACAATTGATGGGTTTTAGTGATACAGATTAGGCTGGTTGTCCTGATACTCGTTTAGTTACTGGTTGGTGCATGTTAATTGGTGATGCTCTTATTTTTTGGAAAAGTAAGAAATAGGATCGAGTCTTTAAATTCTCAACAGAGTCTGAATATCGTTCTATGTCATCTGCATACTCTGAGATTGTTTGGATTCGGAGTCTGTTGGGTGAACTTGGTGTTTTTTAGCTTAATCCTACTCTCCTTCATGCTGATAACACCAGTGCTATTCAAATTGCTGCCAATCCGGTCTTTCTTGAGCGTACAAAGTACATTGAAGTAGATTGTCATTCTATTCGTGAAGTATTTGACTAACATGTGATTACTCTCCCTTACTTTTTCATTGAGTTTCAGATGGTTGATGTGCTTACCAAGGCTCTATCTCGTCACCGACATCAATTCATGGTTAACTAATTGATGCTTCGTGATCCCCCGGCATCAATTTGTGGGGGGATGTCAGCTGTAATCAGCAGTAATTCATAATTATTGTAATTATTGATTTAGGGAGATTGATTATATTGTAATTATGGTATTAATTGTATTGATTGATAGGAGTGATTGTAGGCTAATTTAAGGAGATCGATGGAGATTGATTGATGGGAGTAATTGTAGGCTGAAATTATGATAATATTTTTCTATTTAATAAGAAGTGATTCTCCATCGAGAGGGCATTCAGACCATTTGACATGAACGGTCTTGGTTTAATTTTCTTAATTAGAAATGTGTAGAATAATATGAACAATTTGATTAAACAGTCCATCAAAATGAATGAAGAAGAGGAAAAGAAATAAGGGATAAAAAAAGTTGTTATTCTATTACAACAATTATAAAATTGAAAGCTGGATAAATACAAGAAGAAAATGCAATTATGATGAAGAGAAGAGGAAGAAAGGTACACCGTATTTGCTTACGAAGGAGATAGTAGATGAAAAGGTTGGTGCAAGAATGAATTGAGTTTCAGCTTTATATATATATATATATAAAGTAGAAGCTTAGATTGTGTGTGTGTCATGTGACTAAATTAATATCATATTATACATCTATCATTATATATATA
>JAULJZ010000001.1:3436176-3469693 GCA_032270985.1 Heliamphora pulchella | reverse complement strand
GCAGGCTTGTGAATGTGCCCGTAAACATTCAGATAGCTCAAGTGGAATCTTGAAACTTGTAAAGGCTTGGAATACACTCGGAAGTATTCTGGATAGTGGAAATACTCAAGGGATATATTGAGAAGTGGATGTAGGCTAGGATAAAGCCGAATACTTCCGGCTTATATTTGCACAGGATCCCTCATAGGCTTATATTGAAAACATGGGCTTGTTTTCATAGGATTCCTCATCTTTTAATATTTGCATTGATTATATTCTTGCATACCTTTCCTTATTGCAATATTAAAAGATTTCTAAAAAAGTTTTAAATTCCTTTTTTATAGAAAAAACCCAATTCACCCCCTCTTGGGTTGCCTAGATCTAACACATGAGGTGTGCCCTGGCTGGGATGTACGCTGACATTCCCTTTGTGTGTGATGCGGCATATATTCAAATACCGTATGATTGATGAAGGAACATGTAGGGATTCAAAGATGCTTCTGCTGTTGGTATTTTGTAGGTTATTGTCAATTTACATTTTAAGCGGTTTTGAATTATAACTTTTAATGTTGTCTAATGACTTTTCTTATGTTAGTGTGGAGGATCAAAGCTCTAGTGGGAGTTGTTATAGTATGCATCAAATTAATATTTGGTTACACGTCTGAAGTTAGTTCTCCCATTGCATCTTCTTCTTTGCTGTCTTTTTATGCATGGATCATGAGGGTGTTTGCATGGCATGGTTTTCAGGTGAAATTTTTGATCCTGAAAATGAATGCCCCAAGTAGGCTGCCAATTTTGGTTGGATTTTCGACATGTGAATTTTGTCATGCCTTTTCTGTTGATTCATTTGAAGCTCGTATCGAGTTTCAAAGAAGCTTGGTTGTAAGTTTAGATAACCACAATCCATTGTAGAGCTTACGGCAGTGCTTTTTCCCTTTTGGTTCAGGGCTTTGTTTAGGCTTGTGGTTAGTGAGGATTCTCCAGGGCAACTGGACATTGTGCAGGTATGCGGCTTCTTGGCTTTAGTGGTGCCAAGTTTTGCCATGGCATTGCAGCCTTTGGTTTCTGGATGGAAGATTCATTCAACTGCAACCTATGGGTGAGGCATTGGCTGCTAGGGTTTGGGATTTATTAATTACCTCTTAGTATCTCAGGGATTTATACTTCTACTGGTGGACCAGTGGCAGCATCGGAACATGGAATAGACGATCTGCTGGAAGCTTGTAAGTTGGAATTGCATTGGATTGTTGTTATATATATATATACATATTATGTTGTTTATGTTATGGTGTGAAGATGATAGTTCTTGGTAATTAAGGGTATAGGGTTTTGGGTTTTAGTGAGTGCTTTGGGGAAAGAACTAGGGCTTGCTTTTGCAATTTGATGGCATATTAGATTAAGGCTTAATTGCCTTTCCTCGGCTTTCATAGGGTAGGTTCTAATGATGTTTGGAGGAGAAAAAATGATGATTCATGATTGAATTTGGAAGCAGTTTTGAGAAATTTGATTCATTAACTTTTGGTAGATGCTGTGAAATTAGTCCCAGTGGATATTCAATCCCCAAAATGGTGGGTTTTTTTCTTCTGAATTGAGTTAGTGGGGGGCAAGTGTTGAAGATGATGCAAACAAATTGAATTGGGTTTGAAGAATTAGTGTTTTTTTTTTGTTTATTTTATTTTATTTTTTTGGGGGGCGGGGGGGTTGTTTAAGTACAATTGGATATTTGTGTGCAACTTGATTATCAGTGTGGAGACATCATATTATATCTGTTAGTTGGTGATTGAGCTTTGATTGCAATAGTTATGGCCTGTTTGGACTATCTAAAAAGTTGATTATTTTTTTAAAAAAAGGTGATCTTTTTAAGTTATATCGTTTGGTTTTTTAAAAAATTCAATCATTTTTTTAATTTCTTTTCAAGAAAAAAGAGCTTATTCACATTTTAAACACGTACTTTTTTTAGTAAAATAACTATAATATTCTTAATTAAAAAGTCAATTCTCCTTTCAAATAAGAATGCAGTGCCAATATTGTAATCATTATAATTTAAAAATAGCAAATAAGGGCATAGTGGCATTCTAATAAAAGCAAAAGAAACAAGCTATCACAAAAAGTTATCCCAAATGTTTTTACTTTTTTATTTTCTAAAAAAATTTAAAAAAATTTTTGAATTAAATTTTTAAAACATTTCAAACATAGTTTTGATACACAAATAGGTACATAACAGAATTTTTTAAATATTAGTGCAAAGCTTTACACCCTTAAGTTCATCATTGAAATTACTTCCAAGTATTTTCTATTTATTTTTGTTTTCGAACAAACTTGTTTTTGTAAATCTATTTTATAGTAATTAATTAAATAATCACATATAAACAATTTTAAAAATAAAAATATTGGGTATGGTTACACAAAGCATAATATTTTGTTATCACCTGTCAAGTAATTGCACTCTGCGAGCATTGTGCTCAACCCCATTGATAGGGAGTTATTTTGATTTGTATTGAATCTAATTATATTATGATAAGAGCTTTTATTTTATGTTTCTTTTTATTTCATCTTAAACATGTACAATGCTTTTGAGCATTTTCAGCATTACTCTTTAATAAACAGCCAGAGTACATAAAAAGAGACTCTATTTTGTCTATTTTTTTTCCTACATGCTGTCCAATACTATTTTCTATTTTAACTATTTATTTAAAGTAACTTAATAGTTTTTTTTTCTTTTTTTCTTTTTTTCTTTTTTTTTTATTTAAAAAATGCACGTGCTTATGTAGCAACTATCATGGGTTGCCCTTGATTCAGATTTAGTAGAGTTGGAATGCTGCACGGGAATAAGTTTTGCTGCGGCAGAAAGTATCGCCGGTAACACAATGGTCTGAAAAAGGCATGTCAATGATTTGGTAATGACATGGCGATAAATCAACTCATTCATGACTCCAAACAAACAAACGTAGTTAAATGTTTGCTTGTAGTATATCCATGGGGTTTGTGAGAAATTGATGCAGACAATAATTGATGCAGAAAATAGTTTTTAAAAAAATCCCTTATTTTTTAGGTATCTGTTTTATTTTTTATTTTTTTGAATATCAGTTGTATTTAAAAATTTTCTATTTAAGTACGCACCCATTAGCAAGAGTCTCTAATTTGTTTGACTATTCAAATGAATTTAATATTTTTATTTCACAACATAAATTAAATTTTGTTTGACTGTTCAAATGAATTTAATATTTTTATTTCAAAAAATAAAAAATGAAATTTAAAGATCGTTCAACTAAGAAAAATGCAAGGGGTTCCAGAAGGAGAAAATGGGAGAGTTTTATAATCACTGCCGCAAAGAAGGGATCAGTTGCTTGCGAGAGTTGGAGAGAGAGAGAGAGAGAGAGAGAGGGAGAGATCCCCACAAAGGATCAGTTGCTTACGTCAAAACAAACGAGCCTAAATCATGAAAATTTTTAAGACTGACCCAACTAAGACCCAACCACTCCGTAATACCAGACCAGACTCTCCAAGCCCAACCACAGTCTAGCATTATATGAGAAGAGGACTCAATATCAGCTCCACATGGAGCACATGACACAAAACTGGAGTTAGGAAGGATCAACCATTTTGACAAAAGATCCTTTGTGGGGATTCTATTGATGAGACTATTAAAAAATATTTACTATATTATTATTTTTAATAATTAAAAAGATTATTCATTACTTAGATCACGTTTGACAACTAACTTTAAGTTAGCTTAAAGTTAGATTTTTTGCCTTTTTACTTAAAGCTTAAAAAGTCAAAAAATTTCGTTTTTCAATTCAAAAGCTTTTAGCTTTTTTATTTTTTACATAATTTTTTTTATTTTTTAAAAATATTATCATAACTTTTTTTATACAAATTTATTTTTATAAAAATTATATATTTAAAATGCACTTATCAAAATCTATAAATAAGATCCATATTAAATAAAAAATTATCTAAAAATAAATATTAAAAAATAATAGTAACTTTAAGCAAAACAATTTGCCATTCGACTTAAAGCTACGTTAAGCTTTTGGCTTAAAATCACTCCATACCTCTCCTTAATAAATTTTTAACTTTTTGGGCTTAAAGTGTCTTTAAAAAAAATTCTGACTTAAAACTAAACGAAGCCTTAACTTTAATTTTATGATTAAATTGTGTTCAAAGTGCCACGAGTTATTGCTAGTCTATACTATTATATTAAGAAAGTAAAAATTGGTGTTCATTTAAATTGTAGCTATATTTTTCATTCACCCAAAATACCCTTTCTTTCTTTGAGTATTTTATTTTAAAATTTGGATAGTGTAATTTGAAAATCATATCACTCTACTCCTCCCATTTTTTGCAATTAATTCGGTTTCAATTTAAAATTTTATATTTGCTTCAATTTTTTTCCTTTTTCTTTATCACTTTATTTTTTTATACTTAATATTTTTATTATAATAAATAATAAATTAAAGCACGCATAGCAGTGCCACAAATCTTAGTTTATTTTATCTAATATTTGGGATAATTGCTTATTTGATTATTTTCATTTTTAGTAATTTCTTTTTATTATTTAGTTAAAGTATTAAACTTTTTGACTCGTCTCATCGAGATGAGTTGAAAAAGTAATTTTTTTTATCAAAATATAAACAAGTTCATAAAAGACAAAAATAAGTTAAAAAGTCAAATTTTATGTTACTTGTTTTCGTTTTTAGTTGATTTTTTTTTTATTTTGATAAAAAAAATCTACTTTTTGGGTTCATTTCCTTAAGACGAGACGATTTGAAAAAGTAAAATTTTTTTTCAAAAGATGAAAAAAGTTTTAAAAAAACAAAAATAAAAAAAATCTCAATATTCAGCCCAAACAGGGCTTTAATGAGGCAAAAAAATCGAAACAAAAAGGCGTATAAAAAAACAAGGGGCTACGGGAATAGAACAAACATCTCATTGAAAATGACAAGACTATTGCTTGCAAAGGCGGGTTCATCTAACGACCAAGGGACACTAGCCATCTCAAGTTTAAATATTCTCAATTTTACTTATAAAAATATAAGAATTTTTTAAAAAACAATTTTAATAAAAAACCTAAATGAAAGTAGTACCCCAAAATTACTATATTCTTTTAAAAAAACCTAACCTATTTTTTGAAGGTAGCTTTTAAATTCACAAACTTTTTTTTTTATTTTGTCCACTCATTAGATGTATTGAACACTGACACAAGATTTATAAATATTTGTACTTCTAATTGTATTAAGCCAAAAATTGTACACTTATAAACACTCATTAAATATATGTGTGTTCATTCTTCCATTAATCACAAATAGCAAACATCATGAGAGAGAGAGAGAGAGAGAAAAGAGTCCAAAATCAGAAATGATTGAAATACATTGAGAAACAATGTTAAAATTAGTGAGCAGCCGACCCAGAGTTTATGGTGCCTAAAACATAATTTTAGGATGGGGTTCTCCATACATTCACAATTTAAAATTTAAAATTTAAAAATAAAAATTATTTTTTAAAACTATGTAAAAAATTTCAATAGAATATACCTGTCATAATAATGTGTTTGATTTATTCATTAAGATTTTTGATTTTTTGAATATGAAAAATTAGCCAAAGAATAACAAAAATTAAGCAAATTAATAACCATTCATTTTTATCATTGCTATTCTTAGAATTTTAACATACTAGAAGGGTGCTAGCCTTACTAGAAATGTCAAAATTATATTACATATCTTTATTTAAATTTTAAGTGATCAATATGAATACTTCACAATTTTTAGAAGTATTCAATTTAATGACTAAAATATGATAGTAATCTAAAATTAAAATATATCATCATGAAATTTTAATAATCAAATAAAAAATTAATTGTTAAAAATTGTAATGTAATGACCAAATTATAATACAATCCAAACTTAAAATGTTTCAATGTGAAATTATAATAGTTTAGCAACAAAAGATAACTATTACAAATTATAAGATTATGTATCAAATAAACAAAGTTAATATACTTCTGTTTATATATATTTATATGTCGCACCCCGAACTTGTAACAATGAAATCTCACGATACAAATGGTAAAGACAATATTTTAAAAATTGGACCGTTGAGCAAATCGAAAAAGTGAACGGGTGGACGAGTTACCGGTTCAATCGGAATCGAACCGTGATGTCATAATTACATAGTTAATAATTTTAAAATTATAAATATTAAACAAAAATAATATCTAACTCATAATCCAAATAAAAAAATAAGGACATCTCATAATCTAAGATGATTCTAATTAAATAATTAGAATCTCCAACAAAATTAATCAAAATTTAGAGCATTCATGATCCTTAATTTAAAATAAAATAAGTATAAGTGATAAACATAAGCAAATGATGCTGAGCTTATCACGAGCCAATTATATCGATATGATCCTTGCACGTTTTAGTATGCAAGATTACAAGAAAAAGTTTCTCCCTTTCAGACATAGATTCACTCTATCCAAATATCAGTGTCCTAAGACAACTGTTGAGATAGAGAAAACGAAGACAGTTTCTTATGTTTCAACAATAGAAAGCCTCACGTACGCTATGCTTTACACTAGACCGGACATCTATTTTGCTATTAGCATGGTTAGCAGATATCAGTCTAATCCAAGGCAAGAGCATTGGATAGCAGTAAAACATATTCTCAAGTACCTAAAAAGGATTAGAGATTATATGCTAATTTATCAGACAGATAGTCTCGCACCCTTGGGTACACAAACTCTGATTTTCAGTCAGATAAGAATTTTAGAAAGTTTACCTCAGGATATGTGTTTATTTTGGAAGGTAGAGCCATAAGTTGGAAGAGTATCAAAGAATCCTGCATTGCTGATTCCACTAAGGGGATCGAGTATGTGGCAGCTTCAAAGGAAGCCGAGGAAGCCATTTGGCTCAGGAATTTCCTCTTGCATCTAGATGTGGTACCTTCAGTACAATCGATTATTACACTTTATTGTGACAATAACAGTGCGATTGCGAACTCGAATGAACTAAAGACCTACAAGAAAGGAAAGCACATCGAGCGTAAGTATCACCTAATACGAGAAATCGTGCAGAGAGGTGACGTTGCTGTGATCAAGATTGCATCGAAGGACAACCTTCTATATCCTTTTATAAAGAGCTTACCAGCTATGACTTTTGACAGTCATGTAGAGGGCATGAGAGTCAGATGCATAACAGCACGGGCTTGAGTATAAGTGGGAGATTGTTAGGGTTATATACTAAAAATCATGTTTGAATTTTTGGTACTATTTTTATTTTAATGAAAACTAATTTTTTATTTTAATGATAATATTTATGAATAATGTATGCATTTCATCATTTAATGTTGTGCATAAGTGTCTTTTGTTCTACATAATAGTTAATTTGATGTGAAAAGTTCGACTTATACATAGAAGACTAGATTATCTATTCTTATAGAATATTAGTTATTGGTTCACAATTTTAGATGGAATTGGACATACCATCGGCATAGCTGTAACATAATATTGTAGTAGATCTGTCTTAATTATGGAGAACGATAATTGTTTCGACAATTGTCCTGACTCATTGTGCTAGTACACTTTGTGTGTATTAAAGAGGACCGCGTTGAAGTAATTAATTTTATACTGATTATATAAATTAACTTACACTCTATGGTTATTATGAGTGCTTATACTCTTAATCTTGAAATAATTATTAAACACGTCTATTTAATATTCGTTATTTTGATTCATTAAAGGGTGCGATCTTTTACGAATTTATAATCTCAGTGAGTTGGATAACGGAATTATGTATATGGCGAATATTAATTATTGACGGAATCCACGTACTGACAAAGGATTAATGATACTCCCTTAAGAAAACTTATAAGTTTTGAACGTGCCAAACCCTACAGGTAGATCTTGTAATTCGGCATATCAATAAATTAAGTAGAAGGTCTTAAAGAATTATTAAAGAGGTCAATTAAATATAATTGTTAGTAATTTAATTTAGTCGACTGGTATTTGTAATCTTAATGTGGGGAGAATAATAAGAATTTAATAATAGGAGTTTGAATAATTGGTTTTGAGAATAAGGCCAGTAGTGCTATTATAATTCTTTAGTAGTATGATTTGTAATTTATGTTTTAGAAAACCGCTTTTGGGTTAAAGTGAGTTTTTCTAATTACATTAGAAGCCCGAGTCTTATTTACTCCTTAGGTTCCTACTGTAGCCTATTTATATGTCGTTATAACCTTGACCGCTAGTTACTCGATTCATTATTCAGTCTTCTTAGGATTTCCACTTAACTTGAGAACCAGAAAAAGAACAAGGCAGCCAGATAGGGTTTGAAACAAGAAGGATCAGAGCCCACACTATACTCTTGTTTTGGCATTCAAGAATACAATAGAAAATCTAAACGGAGGCAAGATTGCCGATTTTCTGCCATGTTGATCTTCAAATTCAAGTTCAAGTGCTGAAATGTGATCAATCTAGAGGGATCACGCAGGTATAATCTTTATTTCGCCTTGTGGGTATACCGGGTTTCAATTTTTGGGATTTGGGTGTTGTTTCATTCTATCCCGTACGGATTCCCTTTGGATGGTTCGATGTAGTGTAGTTTTTTGTGCTGCAGATCTTGTACCATGCCAACTTTGATCTTATTCATATACACCGTCTTAGTTTCTTGGGATTCTGATCCCTATAGAGTGGTAGACAGGTTGTTTTTCTGAGAGGATGATCTTGTAATGATGTAAAAAAGTATCGGTATCTTCTTGTTTGCTCGATCTTTTATGCTCGAACTCATGCTGTTTGTTTGGTTTTGTTGAGTGCCCCTTTTTTCACTTAGGTATTACTAAAGCTTCTGCTAATAAGAGTCCTTCAATTGTGTTCACATGCGGGGGTAGTGTTGTTTCTGGTGTAGTGGCTAACTCTTTTATGTGATCCTTGTTCGGCTTAGACAGGTGCGTTTATCATTCTAACTTGTTGCGTGTTACTCATATGGTTACTACGCCTCTGGTTTTGGTTTTTTCTACTGTTGTGGAATGTGTCCTTCATTGGGGATGTATCTTGTGATTGATAATATTCTACTCTGGTCCTTGGGGGTTGTCAGACCATATCTGTTGTTAAGTCCCGAATTCCACTCTGGTTAAAATCCTTATTGGGAAACCTCATTTTTGCTTAAGGATTTTTGCATCATGGAAAATCATCCTATGATTCAAGTGAATCCATTTCCCTTGAGCTAGTTGTTTGTTGTTTCAACTCAGGAATGCATGCCTCTTTTTCTTCAGTGTTGGTAAGAGTTTATCTATGACTCTAGTTGTAGTTTAGTGCAATAGGCGTATGTTTTGTAATGATATGCTATGGGGTGTGTAGTCATCAGTCAATTGCAAGGACTTGAATGAAGTTTTGTGGTGCGTAAGGCGTGATGCGTGTGATTCCCCGTGACTTGTGTTAGAAGAAGACAAAGTGTGTCATTAGCTTATGATGACAGTCCTTGGTGTGTGTTCTAGGACGGTGATCAGGTAGTGTCGTGGTATTTCGAGTGAGAATCTTAGCGAATGTGGGCAAGAGTAGAAAATATTTGAAACCAATTTTGATCGTGGTTTGGCATCGTGCTATGTGATTGGTTGCCTTGGAGTTTTAAACTTTCCTAGTGTGGGTTCTATCCTAATGGTTCAGCAGTGGGAGTCGAACCTTATGTCGATGGCGTCTGAATGACGTAAGTGTTGGTGAGACCTTTCTCGCGAAGACAGTCGGCATGAATGCTTAATTCTTGAGAACGTGCTTATGTTGTAGTATTGTTGCTTTTGAATGTTGTGATACGGTAGCATCTCGATATTATAAAGGCTTTGCGTGCCATGATTTTGAGATCGTTGCTGGTAATTGGAAAAATTGTAATTTTGGGTGACTTGGTTTGGATTTCGAGGACGAAGTTTCCTAAAGGGAAAAAGTTGTGAGATGAGGGAGAAGAGTTTTTACCCGACGAGGGTGACGTTTTCAACCTAATAGATTTTTGGATTCGACTAGTTCAGACATTCTAGGTGTGTTAAAACTTTGAGTTTCGGCTCATCGAAGTAGGATTTTTTACTAATGTTGAATATATGTGAAAGATATGTGATTAATTAATCTTTTCTTTGAAAAGTGAATGAAATCTTTAATTTAAATTAAAACCCTAGTTTGTATGGAGTACTTTTGAGTTGAGTGTTGAGATTTGAGTTGGATGGAGGTTAAATTAGCGATTGAATAGTTCTTTTAAGAAAAATTATATTAAATTTGTCTTGAATCAGAAACCCTAGTTATTGGAAATAGTTAGAGATTTTGGGTTTGATGTGTTAATTGAGTTTGGTTATGAAATTGAGGAATTAATTGGAGTTTTGGTGTAAATGTATGTTGAAATTTGAGTGAATGATAAAAAAGGATTAATACCAACCCATGAAATTGAGAAACCTATACATGTGTTGCATTGTGAAGATTGTGATATGTTTAAAATTAATCTGTACAAATATGAAATATCAATTGATTAGCCCGTGTGGCGATATTAGCCTTTGTGAAAAACTTAGCTTGTGTGGCGGCATTAGCCTTTGTGGCAAACTTAGCCTGTGTGGCAAACTCTTGCATGTGTGGCACTTTTGATTATGTGGCACTCTTCATGAGTGGCAATGCGATATTTAATAAGTCCGTAAGATGTAAATTGTGGAACTTATTGAGGATCAGCGAGAACAGAGAATTTGCATGAATTTTTTACAAATCATGAGAAAGTGTATTCCTTTGAGTTCCCAGTAATTTTGTTGGAAAATTGCTTGTATTATGATGGTTGTATAAATTACCTTTTTGCATATTCTACATTTATTCATATTTAGTCATATTCTATTGAAGCTCGATTCACAGTGTTTGTATAACCCTTTTCAAATGTTTGAAATAGCTCTATGGCTTGAGAGCATGTGAGGACGATTTTGATGTTGTATTGTTTAAGCCAAGGGATATGTTTTGATTATGATACTTTGATGAACATGTTTTGTGATTAATTCTTGAGGGTTGTAAGGTTATAAGGTTAAGTCTTATGAATTTGAATGTGACTGATGATATGAACTCTCAAATGATGGTTTTGAACCTTAGGTTTATGTAAATGTTGAGGTTTTGGAAGGAATGCATGTGAATCTCCTTGTTTAGATGGATGTTTGAGATGAAATCTCTGTCTTAATGATTAAAGATGCCTTTCATATCAAATCTTATGATCTTCCAAGGCATTTGTATGCCTTTCTTGCTCAAAATTGATTTGGTTAAGAGTTGGGGCTTCAAAATTTTCAAAAAGAGAATGGAACACAAGTTGCAGTTTCTCGGTTGTAGGTCAAAATTACTGTGAGCGGTGAAAGATCGATCGAGCGGTCTGTCTGCTGGGGTATTTTTTTTGAGTTTGTTTGATTTGTTCCTATTTTTTGGGTCATTTTATGTTCAACTTAAAGCCCTAGAAGCTCTCTTTTCAAATATTTTCATCTTTCTAAAAAAGTTCATTTGCTTCTAAAAGAGTTATGGTTTAAGGAGAAAGCGTTTTGGTTTGGTTTGTCATGTTACGGGTTTTTAAGGTGTGACATGTAGTAGTCCATAGACTCACTAGGAAGTTATACACCTTAGACAAGTCTGCCATGGTAATCTTGGGTCTAGTCCTGTAGAACTAATAGTAGAATAACTCCTCAAGCTACAGGCAACTTCAAATTGAGTTGGTTAGCAAGTTAATAAACCACATTACAGTTGTACCTATTAAAGAGTTAGCGAAGAGTCTAAGTTAAAGTTTAGTACGGCCTTTCACCCACAAACTGACAGTCAATCAGAAAGGACAATTCAGACATTGGAAGATATACTAAGAGCTTGTGTATTAGATTTTACCGGAAGTTTGAATTTTCATGAAAAATAGAGAACTGCGTGAACATACTCAAAAGATCTACCAGTAACTCTTCAAACTACAAAACATAACCTTTCGTAGCGCACAGGACCCGAAATATGTCTTTATAGCAATCGATTTGAAAAAATCCATTTAACCAAACCACATGCGTTGTATGCTTCAAAAATCTTGGTATGTTTAGATGAGAATACAAAAAATTATTTAACCAAGATTTATAAAAAATATCAAAATTATGATTACAGTTGAAACCTTAAAATTAATGATGGTTACGGTTAACGCCTTAAAACCGGGAATAGTTACGGATTATAACGTTTTAATCCTAACAACCATTGTTCCTAAATTCTTACTACACGATAATTCATAAAAATACATTAAAAATTTATATCTAAATTCTTAAATTTTTCTGAATTAAAAATTTTACATCAAAAATTTTATGATGTATATATGTCCAGGTTAAATGTACCACGTGCTTAATATACAGCTGTAGACAGCTGTGAAGTAGTTTCCTCCCCTAGTATGGACCTTTCGGTATCTTTACTGTCCCTTGAGTCGAGTCCTTTCGAACTTTTATCAATACATTTATTATGTATTCAAAACTCATGTATTCAGAAGCTTACTAGTCCAAAAAATATAATAGACATTCATGGCTTCGTTTTCATTTCGAGATCTCATAACATGTGAAGAAAAGACAAGAAAATAAAATATCTAAAAACTCGCCTGTTTAGTCAAAACTCAGCCCGATTAATTTCTTCCCAAGATTTCTAATCCAGAAAATCACACACAAAATAGTAATTTCAGGAATAATCTTGTACTTTATAAATTTTTAAACTTCTATTCTTTATTCTTATTTTGCGTTATTTAAAATATGAATTAGAACATGTGTAATCTTTTTACACACAAAAATACCAATAAAAACTTATAACTTGTCAATATATAATCTTTAGAAAGATCTTATAGCTCTAATTGCTAAATTTTTGTTTAGGAATTAGATTTAATTATTTTATTTAAAATAATTATAAACAATATTTTTAACTAATATTGTGTCATATCTTAATAGACTTTCTAACAAAATCTTAGAATTAATTTTAAGGTCTAAATTTAAGAATTTACATCTAATAAAAGTTTAAGTTTAAAATAAAAATGTATTATATGGTTAGAAACGTTTTTGAAAATTCTAATTTTATGATAAATTATAAAATAACATTAAAAGACTAAGTTTGAATTTTTGAGAATTTTCTAAACTTAAATTTTTATAGCGTAATCGTTGAACCGCGATAAAAAATAGTAAATAGATAGAAAACCCTAATGATAATTCTAACTATACAATAATTCATGAAAATACATTAAAAATTTATACTTAAAGTTTTAAATTTTTTTTGAATTAAAAATTTTACATCAAAATTTTATGAAGTATCTTTGAACAAATTCATTGTATCACTGCGTTAAAAAAAAAAAAACAGCAGTTCTTCCCAACCGCCATGTACACATATATATTATACATTATACATACATAATATACATATTATATATATTTATGCACACGGAACTTCTGATTATAGAAACGGAAGCTTTGAAGCTTCATTTGCAAATCGGGGGAAGAAGAAGGCGCTACACCGCCTGCCCTCCACCACCGTGCAACCTATCACTGGCCACCTGCCGCCACCGGCAACGCCAACCACCACCACCGGCGACCACGACACCGCCACTCGTTGCCGCTCCGCCAGCCTCCGGCGACCACCGTCTCTCTCGGTTTATTCTCTATCTCTATCTCTGTCTATATATATATACTCTTTCCATGGCCACACCCGAGCATCATCACCACCATTCATACCCCTCACAGCCACCATCACCTTCACCGTGTGTGCGTGTTTGATATCTCCGTGTTTGTCTTCTCACAATAGGTGTGTGTTTGTGCTCTACCATGGCACTGAGAAACCATGTTTGGGGATTTCATGTTTTGGGATTTCCTAAGATGACACATCTCCAGCCTCCAGCCGCCGCCACCGACCACCTACCGCCGTCAAGACCGCCGATCCTCTCTCTGCTCCCCGTCTCTCTCTCCCTCCGTCTCTGCTCTCTCTCCTCTCATCTCTCTCTCGGTCTCTCTCTCTATTTCTCTCTTACGTCTCTC
Source organism: Heliamphora pulchella (assembly GCA_032270985.1). Classification (NCBI taxonomy): domain Eukaryota; kingdom Viridiplantae; phylum Streptophyta; class Magnoliopsida; order Ericales; family Sarraceniaceae; genus Heliamphora; species Heliamphora pulchella. The sequence continues at coordinate 3,455,701 of JAULJZ010000001.1, read as the reverse complement.
TCTCCTCTATGTATATGTATATAATGTAATTGTGTATGATTGTGTGTGCTGTGTGTGCGTGGTGCGTGTGTGTTGTGTTTGCTGTGTGTGTGTGTGTGTGTTTTTTTGCTAATATGGTTATTGTTTAGGAATTGTTAGGTTTCTTTACAGTAAAAAGTAATTGATTATTGTGTTATTTTTATTATTTTGATTAAAAAGTTAAAAATTAATTAGTATCAAAAGTATTTTATAAAAATAATAAATTTTAGAGATGTAAAATATTGAATTTTATTCTTAAGACTAAACCAAATAAATTAAAGATTTTTTTTGCATTAAAAATCTTTAAAGCTAACTTTTTAAATAAGTTTTCATAAAGAAAATTCGGTATATGCGTATTTTAAAAAGAGCACTAAGCATGTGTGTGTTTGGAATTACTGTGTATATGTTGGGATTTATTGATTACCTACAAATTTTAACCCTTTTGTTTTAAACTTAAATGGCTAAAACTAAAAAGACTTTTAAGAAAAAAATTAGTTCTCTTTATATTTTCTTTTTATGAATTTTAAATAGTTTTATACCAAGCTTCAAATTATTATTTAACTAACATAGGTTAAAATTTTTTTGTTAAAGTTAAGTAAAAATAAAATAAAATAAAAGAATTCTTGAATAGATTTTAATTTAACTTAAACATTATTTAGTTTTAAACTAAGTTTTGAATTTAAAATAAGTTTTAAACATTATTTAACTAATTCTTTAATGTTTAATTAGTTTTAAACATTATTTTTTTAAACTAAGATGTATTTGAATTAATTAGTTTAAATTTAACATAGTGTAAAAAGAAGTTTCTTATGTATTTTAATTTTCTTATATATTTACATATTTATGAATTTTAGTTAAAGCAAGTTTTTAAGTAAAAATGAAATGAAAAAGAATAATAAAGAATGTTATAAATCTTTTACAAAAGCTTAGGAGTTAAATATAAAGAATTTAGTTAATTATTATTTCGGGAATCATACTAAAGCTAGTATTTTATTGTGTTCGGATTTGAAAATTCACTGACTAATACACGCAAAAGTCAGGTAAATCTTCTGATATCTGAATTAGTTGAGTTTTCGATTATCGCATTATAATGATATTGAGGTGCACCACAATTATATTGTTGAAATGATTATGAAAATATGATATGATAAAGATGAGAATGATAGTATAAACGGCGTCCCAGCCATTGGGAGACGATAAAGTATACTAGCGAGGTGATGTAATAAGGGCGGTGGGTCACGACCAGGTGACTAGAAAATGATCATTTTTCACTGCGGGGTAGCTCCCCGGATTGCTGGTAGAACCGTTTATTTGTACATCATTCTAATAATGAAAAGCGGATAATGACTCAGATATCTATGCACTCACACTAGTTTTGCTAATAAATGCTGAACAATTCTAGGTGATGCTTGCATGCATGGAGAAACCGGTAGCAAGAAAAAGACAGTTTAATTTATTCACAGTTTTATTTCAAGTTCTGTAATTTTTACATTTCAATTTCTGTATCTCGTCATGTTAAACACACAGTTAGTAAGTTCTGGAGATTTTGAAAATGAGATAATTAGGAATGTTTAAAGGAAATGATTCTTTTTCAATGAATGATTTACTGTTGTTTTAAAATTGAAATGATTAGAATGAGATTGTATGAAAAATAAAGAAAGAAAAAGAGGCATCATGTGGGTTTTTAATTCACTGGCCGATCACGGACGCCGTTCTTAAAAATGGGTCGTGACACGGTTTCTTGTAGATCAGCATGGCTAAACGGTTGAAGGTCGATCTAAACTGCCCTTAGATTATATACAGCATTTGCTTCCCAAAGTTGATTTGACATTGCCCCCTAGTTCCACGTTTAGTGCCATGAACAAACGGTTCATGTCTCACCATGTAACTGGCACTTGACCATTGGGAGGAGGAAAATGTGGTTATTACTATTGTCTTCCTTTGCCTCATTCAGCATGGGCGCATAAGAATTTCGCTTCCTTGCCAAGATGCCCCTAGTACGCGACTACTGGATGTGGTATCATTGATGAAAACTAGGCTTCATCTGGCGAAATTGGGCTGGTTGTTTCATAACATCATGATCTGCCACAAAGTTGTTCGCCCTACCACCGTGGTGGGTGCATAGCTCACACATTGCTGTTGATCATAGCCATCATTTTCTTTATGGACTTAGTGCGGTCTTGGAATGGATTTGAGAGATATTGAGACAAGGATTATGATATGGACTATGACAAATCCTGGTTGGCTCCACAACACAATTCCGAATACTATTTGTCATGTTCTGCAAAATTACCGACTGAACTTGATAGACGTGACTTATCTTTAGGACCTTTTGGGAATGCACTTTTTAGGATTTGATTAGCAGTGATCTTTTACCTCTTTCACCACTTCCAACCATGCTTGTGAATAACACTCGGGTTCACCAAAAAAAAAATATTTTTTCGATGAAAAACATTTAGAATGGATGATATGTTGTGGAGTTGCCACGATAGTAAATGTCCAAGATTAAGATTAATTGTGCGTCACATCTAACTTCGGTTAAGACCAACTATGAATAAATTTAACTTTGAATCTAACTTCCAGTAAGACCAACTGTGAATAGCTCGAAGACGAAACTACTTAATTCATTGTTTGCCTTAACAAATAGGACTTCTAAATTTCTAAGTGCTTGAAAAAAGAGAGTACAGACTTTGAATCAGAAATAAGCTGAAAATTATATTGAAATAGAATGAAATACACTCGATAGTGTTTAACAAATTAATAAGAAAATAAAGCATGGACTTTAAAGGAAACTGTGCATGAAATGAAAATATGTAGAGGAAGCTGATTTGTATGTGTTGATGTGTGTATTCTTCTGTTACCTCTATGCATTATTTTGGTCATCATGAAGCAAATGACCAAAAACTTTATTGAATTAATTTACAAGCTTAGTAATAAGGAGAAACACAGCCTATGACGCATTTTTATTTTTAGGCATTGTTTGAGATTTTGTTTTTTACTTTTCATTTTGTTTTCTTTTTTTTCTAATTATTTATTTTTTCAATCAGTTTAAATTTTTTATTTTTTTGTTTCTTCATAATAAAACGAATTTAAAAATATAATTATTTTAATTAAAATTAAAAAAAATTTACTAAAGACAAAACTATTATAAAAACTTTAACGTGGCTTTTTTCTAATGATTTTTTTTTATTTTTTGGTTATTTTTTCATTCATAAATTATTCATTTTATTTGAAATTAAGAATTATAAAATTAAAAATATATATTTATACGAAATTTCTCATATTAGATTTTGAAATATTTTTTATTTTTTCTTTAAAAAATAATAAAATATATTGATATAATTAATTTTTTTTAATACATGAGTGCTCATATGCGAAAAAATTCTCATACCCTGTATCAAGGTATGAGAAATTTCTTATACTATATATCTTCTAGAAATTATTATGCTATAGTGTTTAAAAATATAAATATAAAAAATATGAATTTTTTTTTTAGACATGACTATATTGAAAATTTTCATTCATAAGTGTAACATTTACTCAAAATTAATAATAAAAAAATTAAAAAAGAATTTGTATGAAAAGTTTTTTATACTTGAAATAGTTCATATTTTTTGCAAGTTGTTTATTTCAGTTAAAATTAAAAATGTAAAAATTAAGAAAAATTCATCATACTTGAAAGAGTTTTTATTTTTTAATAAGTTACTCATTTCATTTAAAATTAAGAATGAAAAAATTAAGAAAAATAAGTATGAGAAACTTCTCATACTTGAAACAGTTCTTATTTTTTATAAGTTCCTAATTTCACTTAAAATTAAGAATGAGAAAATTAAAAAAAATAAGTATGAGAAGTTTCTCATACTTGAAATAGTTCTCATTTTTTACAAGTTGCTCATTTCATTTAAAATTAAGAATGAAAAAATTAAAAAAAAAATAAGTATGAGAAGTATTTCATACTTGAAATAGTTCTCATTTTTTTTATAAATTACTCGTTTCATTTAAAATTAAGAATAAAAATATTTTAAAAAATAAGTATGAGAAATTTATCATATTTCATATAGTTCTCATTTTTTTTATAATTTACTCGTTTCATTTAAAATTAAGAATAAAAAAATTAAGTAAAATAAGTATGAGAAATTTCTCATACTAGATTTTGAGAATATCCTCATATACATACGTGGTATGAGAAACTTCTCATACTTAGATATCAAAATGTATGAAAAATTTAAATATATCACTATATGAGAATAATCTCAAATACATACGTAGTATGAGAATCTTTTCATATATATATGCAATGATATCAATACTTTTTGTATAATTTTTTTCTTATACCGTATTTCATAATGTAGAGCTATATGAGAAATTTCTCATATATTTTTAGTGAACCTTTTTATTATTTAGTCAACATATTATATATTTCAACTCTTGTCATTGATGCGAGCCAAAAAGTAAATTTGTTTGATTAAAATATAAAAAAAATTAGAAAAGATAAAAAAATAAGCCAAAATAAATTAATAAGTCAAATTTTATGTTGCTTATTTTCATCTATAGTGAACTTTTATCATCTTTTGATCAAAAATTTTTATTTTTTCTATTCATCGCAACAAAATAATTTGAAAAAATAAAAAATATTAATCAAAAAAAATTCAAAAAGGACAAAAAAAAAGAAGCAAACTTTCCAAAATTTAGCCCAAGCCAACATCAATAAACTCTACATGATGCCACCTCTCCACGTGTGCAGCCCTTTGAAAAGACAAAAAGGACCTTAACTATTTTACCACCTCTAGGAATTTAGAGATTTATTTAATTAAAAAATTAAAGCTATTTAAGCCTATGTTTACTTATATGATATAATTGAATAATTAATAATTTTTAATTATTAAAGGAACAAACAAATAATTTTATTTATACCAAATAAGTAAACATGTAAAATAAACATATAAAATAAGCTTATATATAATTTTCCTAATTGAAATATTTCTAACCAACTGTAAGGATATACAATTAGGAATGACAATGGGACGGGACGAGGCCGGCAATTAGTTTTTCCATTCCCGTCTCCTATTTTATCGGGGCGTGGACGATAAAAAATATCAAAAAATAGCGAAAAACGGGACGGGTACAGGAATATTTCGAATATGATTTTTAATATTTAAAAGAGTAATATTAATAAAAGTTATAAATAATATAATAAATAAAAAATAATAGTTGATGAATTAATATAACTAAATATACAAAATATAAAAAATAAAAAAGAAAAACTAGAGATAAATATAATATTTTAATATTTTAGATTTATTATATTTGTAAAATATATATTTTATACATATATTAATATTTAAAAAATATTTATTTTATATAATCGGGGACAGGACGGAAAAAAACGGAACGAAAAAAACAAATACCATTTTTATCTTATTTGTTATCGAGAGCAAAAAAAATCATACAAAACATAACGAAACCGAGACGGGGCAGAAAAAATTGACAATCCTACCTACAATCCCAATAAATTAATCTCCATCTCATGTGTCAAGGGATTCAAATCCTTTAAGAAGTATTAAAGCCACCAAATCTCCATTCCAATTTGTCACGTGGTAATTTTATCATTTTAGGTCCAAACAATATGCGTGTGAGATTCAATTACAATTTTTACATACTTGGATTATCGAGATATTTATTTTTGTTTAATGATTATTAAATTTTGTGTTGCTAATTTTTTTAAAAGTAATGATCCCATTTAAGATAATGACTTATTTACTTATTCTTATTTTTAGTAAACTATTATATTTTTTTACGACTTTACGCATGTTTATAATTAAGAATAAAATGATCTATTTCATCAAAATATTAAAAAATTGAAGAAAAACAAGTTAAGTTAGATTTTATGATATTTATTTTTATTTTTTGTATCTATTTTCTTCATTTGACGAACATTTTTTTCTTTTTGAGTACTTTTTCGGGTTCTCCCATCTAATGCCCCGTTTGAAAATATTTATAATTTTTTATTTTTTATTCATAATAAACAAAAACAAATTTTTGTTTATTTTTCTTAAAAATGATAACAAAAAAACACGTTTAACAAATAGATGTTTTTGTAAAACTTTATTTTGAAACAAGTGAGAAGTGGTTCAAGGGAGATAATCGTTCAAGATAATTGTTAGATGTGAAAACTAGTGGGTAAAAACGGTAGCTGAAGTAAGGTGGTGGAAATAATAGTGACTAATAATTGGAGGTAAAAATAGTGGTCAGTGCTAAGAGTGTTGGGAAAAATTAAATAAAATAGCCCGCAGCGGAATAAAATATTTTTCCTTCCTTTCGTGCTTAATTAAATGAAATCAACAATAACATAATAAAAATAATAATTAAATAATTATACGATACCGATTTTTACGTAGAAAACTCCTAAAAAAAATCACAGGACTGAAATCCAATTCTAAATCTTCACTATATCAAAATAATGAGTTTACAAAATTAACTCTCTAAATATACCCAGAGGATGACAATATCAAAAATAATATTTTTGAGATAACAAAAATATTAAATATTCGTCACCGTAAGGTGGATTCCGACTGAAAAAATAAATTCAAATTTAGATCTCACCGGTTAACAATCGAAACCGTTGATTATTAAGAATCAGGCGCCGAGAGTTTGCTCCTAAAATCTCCTGACGATCGGGTTTAGTTTGCTCCTAAACTGGACTATTTTTCTTCCTCGCCAAAAAAACTCCCTCTCACGCTCACTGTTGCGCGCTGGCTCTGCTCAATTCCCTTGTTAGGAGAATTGGATTTCACTTCTTTGATTGACGTGTTTCCACTGAATACCCAATGGGTTTATATATAGAAGCCAATTAAGGCTATAGGCTAAGCCAAACAAAACTCCTAGTAATATGAGAACTCCCAATTAAATTAGGATTAAGAAACAAACCTAGTTACCTTTTTTTTTCTTTTTCTTAATTTTATTTTTAATAAGCTTAATACTAATTTAATTATATTAGACTCTTAATATAATTGTTCCACCCCAAATAAGACGGACACCAACAAACTCCCCTTGGGTCTCATGTGGGGGGATCCATCATATCTGTTGTCTCTCTGCAAAAATTATACTTCTCCGTGGGTAGAGTAATTGTCATCATATCGGTACCATTATGGTCGGTATGGATCTTCTCTAACTGTAATAGCTTTTCTTCCAACACATTTCGAATCCAATGATATCTCATGTTAATGTATTTTGACCGTGAGTGAAATTGTGGGTTCTTGCTCAAATGAATAGCATTTTGGCTGTCATAGAAAAGTACATACTTCTCCTGTGTCAACCCCAACTCTAGTAGTAACATCTTCAACCATGGCATCTCATTGCATCCTTCTGCCACTGCAATATACTCGTCCTTTGTGGTGGATAGTGCAGCACACTTCTGCAATTTGCTCTGCCATGATATAGCTCCCCCTGCAAATGTAAGCATGTATTTTGATGTAGATTTTCTAGAATCAACATCACATGCCATGTCGGCATTTGTGAAACCTTCTAACTCAAGCTTGCCCTGACCAAAGCATAAACAAACCCTGAAAGTGCCTTTGAGATACCGAAAGATTCACTTCACTGCTTCTCAGTGATCCCTTCTCGGATTTGACAAAAATCTGCTCATCACGCCAACTGCATATGCTATGTCTGGCCTTGTACACACCATTACATACATCAAACTCCCAACTGCGGACAAATAAGGAACTTTTTCCATTCTGTCATGTCTTTCTCACTTGCCGAATTTTGATGTAAACTGAGTCTAAAATGACTAGCAAGTGGAGTACTTACAGTTTTAGCCTTGTCCATGTTGAACCTCTAAAGTACTTTTTCAATATACCTCTCTTGTGAGAGCCATAGTCTGTGATTCTTCCTGTCCCGAGTGATCTTCATGCCAAGTATCTGCTTAGCTAGTCCCAAATCCTTCATTGCAAAGGATTTGCTCAACTTTTCTTTTAAGTTTCTGAATCTTACTCATGTCGTGACCGATGATCTACATATCGTCCACATATAACAGTAATATAATGAAGTCACCTCTTGCAAATTTTTTTAGGAACACATGATGGTCTGATGCAGTCTTCTTGAACTCAGGTTTGACCATGAACTGGTCAAATTTCTTGTACCACTGCCGCGGTGCCTGCTTCAATCCATACAAACTCTTATTTAGCTTGCACACTATATTTTCCTTACCTTTGACTTTGAACCCCTCGAGTTGTTCTATGTAAATCTCTTCCTCTAAGTCGCCGTGGAGGTAGGCTGTTTTCACGTCATTCTGCTCAATCTCCAAATCAAAATTTGCAGCTAACCCGAGAACTGTCCTAATGGATGTCATCTTCACAACAGGTGAGAAGATTTTTTCAAAGTCAATACCTTTCTTCTGACTGAATTCCTTTACAACCAATCTTGCCTTGTACCTGAGCTGTGAGTTTCCTTATTTTGTTTTTAGTCTGTAGACCTATTTATTCTTCAATGTCCTCTTACCTTTTGGTAGCTTTACTAGATCATATGTCTGATTCTCATGCAGAAATTTCATCTCTTCTTGCATGGTTTTTATCCACTCGTTCCTCTTTTCATGTTCAATTGCTTCCTGATAATAATCTAGCTCTCCCCCATCTGTGAGCATCAAATATTCAGTAGGTGGATATCTGCTAGTGGCTTGACGCTCCCTAGTAGACCTTCTCAACTGTGGCTCTGTTGGAGGATCAATGTGAGCCTGCTCTTCTGGGACTGTATCATCAACTGTAGGCATATCCTCATCAGCATCTGCGCTGTCTTGTGTGTCTCCCCTGTCATTATTATGCACGGTCGGTGGAAGGACTGGATCTGTATCAATCGGATATTCTACCTGTGTAGCTGGTTCCTTTTTCTTGTTCATGTCTTCTATGGTGTCGTCCTCAAAGAAGATGACGTCCGTGCTTCTGATAATCTTCTTGTCAACAGGATCCCAAAGTCTGTACCCAAATTTTTCTCAGCCGTATCCTAGCAAGATGCATTGTTTTGATTTTTCGTCAAACTTTTACCTTTTATCTCTTGGAATGTGAACAAATGCTCTGCACCCAAATACCTTCAAGTGCTCGTAAGAGATCTCTTTTTTCGTCCATACTCTGTCTGGTACATCACCCTCAAGTGGAGCTGATGGAGATAGATTTATCAGATCAACTGCTGTCCTCATTGCCTCACCCTATTAAATCTTTGGTAATTTTGCATGTGACAATATACATTTGACCCTTTCCATGATTGTCCTGTTCATCTTTTCTGTCAGCCCATTCTGTCTTGGTATCTTAGGGATGATCATCACATGCCTAATGCCCTTAACTTCACAGTACTGTTGGAACGGTCCTCGGTACTCACCACCATTGTCAGTCCGATTGCACTTCAACGATCTTCTTGTCTGTCTTTTCACACTTGCCTGAAACTGCTTGAACACATCTAGCACGTAGTCTTTAGTTCTTAAAACATATGTTCAAACTTTCCGTGAGTGGTCATCTATAAATGTCACAAAATATCTAGCACCACCCATAATAGTAATATTCACAGGTCCACAAACATCAAATTGTACTAAGTCTAGGATATTTGACTACCTAGATGCAGGGACTCTATTGTACGGTATTCCGTGTTGTTTACTAGTTAAACAGTAGATGCAAGTTTTGAAACAAGTACCCGTTACCTCAGGTAGAAGCTCTCTTTTGGCTAGAACTTGCATGCCCTTCGTACTCATGTGTCCGAGTCGCTTGTGCCATAGCTCGGTGGTTGCGTCCTGCTCAACTGTGTTGATTACTCCTTTGCTAAGCTTTGCCTCCAATGTGTAGAGACTGGATGTCTTCTTTTCCTTTGCAATAATTAGGGACCCTTTGCTGAGTTTCCACTTTCCGTCCCCGAAGTGATTCTTATAGCCTTCATCATCCAACTGACTGGTGGATATGAGATTAAACCTGATCTCTGGCACGTGTCTGACATTCTTGAGTACTAATCTGCAGCCTGTCGTAGTCTCTAAACTAACATCTCCCATTCCCACTATGTCGGGCATACCTTCATTACCCATTCTGATGTGACCAAAATTGCCAATTGTATAAGTCATGAAGTATTCCTTATCTGTGGTGACATGGAATGAGGCACCCAAGTCAATCACCCAACTGGAGTCCTGTCTAGTGATCTCAATGAACCCGTCATCACAAACAATGATGGTCTCACCTTCATCTGAAGCTGCTGCAGCTGTATCCTTCTGATTTTTCTTGTCGTCAAACTTGCCTTGTTTTTTATTCCTTTTTAGTTTTCTGCATTCCTTTTTCATGTGCCCTATTTTATCGTAATAGAAACACTTAATCTCCTTCCTGGATTGAGATTTCTCTTTTGACTTACTTCTTGGCCTGTCCCTGTTGGAAGATATTCTGTTTGTACTCTTCCCTCTCTTGTCTGTGATCAAGGCATTTGAGTCGGCTAAAATCCTTTGCTCCTTTTGTCTTGCATCCTCATTGAACATGCTATCCTTCACCATATCAATGGTGACTTCGCCATTCGGTGCTGAGTTACTGATTGTCACAACCAGTGTTTTCCAATTGTTTGGCAAGGAACTCAATAAAAGTAGGGCCTGCAACTCATCATCCAGAACCATCTTCATAGTAGTCATCTGATTGATCAATTGTTGAAAGTCACTGAGGTGCTTGGCTACACTCCAGCTGTCTTTGTATTTCAGATTCACCAACCGTCTGATCAAGGATGTTTTATTCTGGGCAGTCTTCCTCTCGTACATTGACTCTAATTTCTTCCACAACATATGGGCTTTGGTTTCTTGAGCCACGTGGTCAAAAATACTTTGATCCACCAAAGTACGAATTTGAGACATTGTTTTCCTGTTCATAACATTCCACTCATCATCAATAGTTTTTTTTGACTTCTTGCTGTTACCTTTAACAGGCAGGTATAAGTTCTTAGTATAAAGAACATTTTTCATCTGCGATTTTCATATCAAATAATTCGATAAATTCAATTTAATCATAGCACCAGATGATTCCTCCATTTAATTAAACACAAGAACAAAATATACCCGAACCATATCTGAATCGAGTTCTGATACCACTGTTGGAAAAAATTAAATAAAATAGCTCACAGTGAAATGAAATATTTTTTTCTCGTTTCGTGCTTAATTAAATGAGATCAACAATAACAGAATAAAAATAATAAGGGATAATTACACTTACCTCCCCTGAGATTTAAGCTTATTACAGGGACCTCTCATGTGGTTTTTGAAATTACACTAACTTCTCATGAGATTTAATTTTTAACATTAATTACACCCAATTGCACCCAATCGTTACATTTTCAAACAAATTTTTATGATCCAATTCGTTCATTACATAGAACTCGTCGAGTTTTTTTAGCATGTAAAAATTTAAATTCATTCGATATTTGTAGTTAAGTGATTGAATAAGATCTCCTAATAAATAAATACATAAAAATTATTCAATCACTTAGCTATAGATATCAGATAAATCTAAATTTTTACATGCTAAACAAACTCGACGACTTCTACACAATGAACGGATTGGATGATAAAAATTTGTTCGAAAATGTAACGATTGAGTGCAATTGGGTGCAATTGATGTTAAAAATTAAACATCAAGAAGATTAGTGTAATTTTAGAGACCACATGGGAGGTCCCTGTAATAAACTTAAATCTCAGGGTAGAAAAGTGTAATTATCCCAAATAATAATCAAATAATTGCACAATACCGATTTGTACGTGAAAAATCTCTAAAGAAAAAAACCATGGGACCGAAGTCCGATTTCAAATTTTTACTATGTCAAAAGAATTAGTCTACAGAATTAACTTCTAGGTATACTCAGAGGATGATAATATCAAGAATAATATTATTGGGATAACAAAAATATTAAATATTCGTCGCCGTAAGGTGAATTTCGATTGGAAAAATAAAATCAAGTTTAGATATCACTGGTTGACAATCGAAATTGTTGATTATTAAGAATCAGGCGCTGAACGTCTTACTTTAAAATCTCATGACGATCGGTTTTGTTTGACATCCGATCCATACACGAAACTAGACTATTTTTTTTCCTCGCCAAAAAAAGTCCATCTGCGAGCTCATTGTTGCGCGCTGGCTGTTCAATTTCATTGTCAGGAGAATTGGATTTCACTTCTCTCATTGATGTGTTTTCAACGAATACCCAAATGTGTTTATATATAGAAGCCTATTAAGGCGATAGGCTAAGCCAAACAAAACTCTTAGTAATATGAGAATTTCTAATTAAATTAGGATTTAAAAACACACCCAATTACCCTTTTTTTTTCTTAATTTTATTTTTAATAAACTTAATACTAATTTAATTATATTAGATTCCTAATATAATTATGTCACCCAAAATGAGACGGACACTAACAAAGAGGCATGGCTCGTGTGAGAATGTATATAAAGATAGCTGTCGGTAAAAGGAGATGGTGATAATTGGTAGTTAGAGGTGGTGGTCAAAAGTGTTTTGTCAACAATAATAAAATGTAGAAATAACCGTGGAGGAGAGAGCAAACAATGAAAAGTTATTTACAAAATAAATAAAAAAATATATTTTTTATTTATAAAAAAATTAAAATTATTTAAATATTTTTTAAAAATAAAAATAATTATCAAACATATTTTTATTGGCATTGCTGACAATAAAAATAATTAGTTATTGACATTACTGTCACTAATAGCTTATATATTGTAATTTGTAATAAAAATTATGAATGTATATTAAAAATTGTAATTTATTATTAAAATAAATAAAAAAATAATTATAAATTATATCAAAGTAACTTATAACTTATAATTAAAATTAATAATATAAAACTAAAAATTATTAATAATAATTTTGCCAAACATTTCATAACTTCAATCATGCAAAAAAGTACGCAAATTTAGCCAGAGGATGAGTTTCTTTTTTTTTTTAAAAAAAAAAAGATAAAAAAAAGAAAAAATAAAAAATTTATCCTAAACGGCATAGGAGTGAAAAAGACCAAAAACGAAATAATACCCAAAGAAAAAAAAAACGAAGAACAAATCGAAACGATTTTCGTCTGGGTTTGGTGGGGCTGTTGTACAGATTTCTCAACTCGTCTGAATCGACGTAATTTGCTCTTTTGCCAACTCAAAATCAAAACCCTCTGTGACTGAAACCAAAGGCACGGAATCCTCAAGAGAGAGAGAGAGAGAGAGAGAGAGAGAGAGAGAGATTTGTATAAAATTGGCAAAGTTATTACCGGTACGTTTTCCTTTTCTGATCTCATTAGGGACTAGGGTTCAATGTATGATCATTCTTTTGTTGATGCATGTTCATTCTTTTGTATGATCATTCTTTTGTTTAGCTGCATTTCTCCGTTTTGTTCCTTTTTGAGGCTTGAGCTGCTGCTCTGACGGCCTCGCATGGCGAAATCTTCCTTGTTGCTGGATAATCGCAGTTTGGATTTCTTTTCTTTCGCAATTTTCTAATTCATTTAATCGTGGGTGGTTGAGGCTACAGTATTGCAGTTCTGTGTTTTTGTGTCAATTTGTTGTAACAATGACACCAAATTGTCATGCAATGGAATGTTCATGAAGAAAGATTTTCCACTGAGAAGTCGCTTTAAATTTGCATTTCTGAACCTGAATTGAGAAAATTGTGCACCAAATATATTAGTTAATAGATTGAATAGATTATGGTGAAGCTGATAAATGCTACAATGTTAGAATTTAGATATCCTAGTTTTATATAATACATATTTTTTAATTTGATATTGCTTTCGAGTCACCTGGCTTAATAGAATACCTCAGCTAGCACTTTTGGCCTTTTTTCCTGGAAAGCATGGAAATTTTGTTAAGTGGGCATTGTGCATGCTGTCCGAAACTTTTAGTTCTAAATGGAGATGCATTTGTACTCTAATTCTTCTAATTAGATGCAACCTTTCAGTCTCAGTTTCTGCTTATTTGAGGATACGTTTTAGTTATAAGTATGATGCTGTTGTTTTAAGTGTCTTGTTGTAAATTTGCAGTTAATTTTGGGACAAGCATTTTTCTAATCTCTTTCTCTCACTCTAAAGGGCGGCCTGGTGTACGAAACTCCCGCTTATGCGGGGTCCGGGGAGGGGATGGACCGCGATAGGTCTATAGTACGTAGACTTATGTTGCATTCGCAAGAGACTGTTTCCACGTTTCGAACCTGAGACTCTTTCTCTCACTCTCTGCTCATGAAATTCTAATGTTAAATAAAGGCATTTGGGATTATGCATGTTTAGAATTCTGATTAAGCTTATCTAATCATGTCTTGGTAAAAATTTAAGAGTTTTTGTCATTGAAATCGTGAAACTAATGTGCAGTTTGTTTTGGAACATTACTCTAGTCAGACTACTAGAGTAATGCTTGACTAAAGTAATGCTAAGTTCTATGAGGTCGCATTATATTTCATTGCTTTGGGAATGGCTGTTTCTATTGCTATTGGACATTTCTGCAAAATTGGTCCTGCTTAATAAAATTTTTTAAGTCCTTTTTTTATATTGCTAGGCAACAACAATAGAATTTAAATAGCTTTCTTTTTAATTCTTTTTTTGCGTTTTTATCTACACTATCTATACTAATATATAAATGAAGAACGTCAATTTGGCATTCCCCTATTTCCCAAGCTCATTAATGGTATTTATATGGAAAAATTGTCTCAAAATCCTTTTTGATTGTTCAACGTCTCACTACTACTTTAGTTTCTTATGATTCAAAATTTTATTATTTATCCCTCTTCATCCCCTCTTAACTGTTTCAATATTTCACTATGTACAATTAACGTTTGGTTCATGAGATTTTTAGAGAACACGCATTCCATGTGCACAACCTCTTATACATATATATGTTGTCAATTAAAGGAAATCCGTGCTAGTCTAAACACTTTTGCATAACAAATGTTAGATCAGGTTTGGCTTACCATTCTACTAGGGATGGTTTTAAGCGTTTCAATTGGGGTGGAAATGGTGTGTAATTATCAATTTTTGTCATCATCTTTCTTAGGTTGATGGTACAATGTGAACTCTTTGTGCGCAACAAAATTCAAACCTATACTGTTGATAAACCAACATGGGGCCACTGATTCAGTGGTTAAATGCTTGAAAGATTTACATGGATATGTGGGTTTGACCTTGAGGGATCCAACTCAATGCAAAATATGACAAAGGTTAGGTTTTTGACCAATCTACTACTCGCAAAACCCAGTCAGTGGGATCTAAACTGATCATGCTTTTAGTATAGAAGCACCCATATACTTAGGTGGTGCCTTAATGAACAATAATTGATCCCATTGCAGTGCTTGCTCTAGTGCATTTCTCAAAAGTGTGCTCCTCTCTTCTTCATTTCTTTTCAAATGCTATAATTGTTTGCTTATGTAGTTATTATTTGTGATACCAAAATAGAGAATGGGTGAATGCATTTATTTTAGTTTGTGTCTATTTGTAGGTTTCCCTTTGAATCTTGTGCTACCATTTGAGTTGCTTTATCAGATGCCACCACTTATATAGGTAGATACTTAATGTTCGTTATTTCCCTTTTGCTATAATAGGGATAGGCATGAGGACTGCTTATATTCGTACTGGAAATAAAAACGAGTGTTGAGATTATCCTCCCATCTGGAATGGAAGTCGAAGTAGTTGAGGCTGAGGGGGATAAGATAGAAAATCATGGGAAAGCAAATTCTTCACCTAATATGGGTGAAAAAGAGGGGGTCGCTGAAACTTCTTCTGACAGGGAGGCTCACAATCTGGAGGATGATGAAAATACAAAACCGTATGTTGGTATGGAGTTTGAATCAGAAGAAGCTGCCAAGACTTTATATGATGCATATGCTAGGCGTGTGGGTTTTAGCACCCATGTGGGTCAGTACAGTCGTGCTAAGCCCGATGGGCCAATTGTTACATGGGATTTTGCATGTTCCAGGGAGGTTTTTAAACGGAAGAATGTTGAAAGCTGCAATGCTATGTTAAGGATATTGAGCAAGGATCCAGACAGTTGGGTAGTTACAAAGTTTGTGGAGGATCATAACCATTCTACAGTGAGTCCCAATAAGGTTCATTACCTTCGACCTCGAAGGCATTTTGCTGGTTCTGCAAAGAATGTGGTCGGAAGACTTGATGCCCCAAGTGATGTTTTTGTCTCCATGGATGGAAACCATGTTTCTTATGATCCTAATCGTAGAGTTAGGAGTGCCTCCCCTGTCGAAACAAATCACACAGCTAGGGGTTTTGGCCCTCTAAATTATGGTCGGCCCAGTGTCAGAAAATCCCTCAGAAGAGATGCTCAGAATCTCCTCAACTATTTCAAGAAGATGCAGGCTGAAAATCCTGGTTTCTATTATGCAATACAGCTTGATGATGACAATCGCATCACTAATTTTTTTTGGGCTGATGCAAGATCAAGGACGGTGTATAGTCACTTTGGTGATGCAGTTATTTTTGACACAATGTATAGACCAAATCAGTTTCTCGTTCCATTTGCGCCTTTCACTGGTATAAATCATCATGGTCAGATGGTTTTGTTTGGCTGTGCATTGCTTTTAGATGAGTCCGAGTCTTCCTTCACTTGGCTATTTAGGACATGGCTGTCTGCAATGAATGATCATCCCCCCGTTTCTATAACCACCGACCAAGATAGAGCCATTCAGGCAGCGGTAACTCGGGTGTTTCCAGAAACACGCCACTGCATTTGCAAGTGGCACATCTTGAGAGAAGGTCAAGAAAGGTTGGCTCATGTATATCTTGCTAACCCTTCTTTCTATGGTGAGCTGTATAGCTGCATCAACTTTTCTGAGACAATTGACGACTTTGAATCATCATGGAGCTTTCTCATTGATCGATATGGTCTTCAGAAGAATGACTGGCTTCAAGCTGTCTATAATGCTCGGCAGCAGTGGGCTCCTGTTTATTTTCGGGACAGTTTCTTTGCTGCACTTTCATCAAACCAAGGGATTAGCTCGTTTTTTGATGGGTATGTGAATCAACAGACCACCATTCCAATGTTTTTTAAGCAGTATGAAAGAGCTTTAGAAAATTCATTAGAAAGGGAGATAGAAGCAGATTACGATACAATTTGCACCACGCCAGTGCTGAAGACACCATCACCAATGGAACAACAAGCAGCAAACCTATATACAAAGAAAGTTTTTTCCAAGTTTCAGGAGGAACTGGTTGAGACTTTTGTGTATACTGCTAATAAGATTGAGGGTGACAGGGTGGTCAGCAAATTCAGGGTTGCAAAATATGAACATGATGACCAGGCATACATAGTAATGCTGAATATGGAGGAGATGAAAGCAAGTTGCAGTTGCCAAATGTTTGAGTATTCTGGCATTCTATGTAAGCACATATTGACCGTCTTCACAGTAACAAATGTTCTCACCCTCCCGTCCCATTACATATTGAAGAGATGGACGAGGAATGCCAGAGTTGGTTTTGAATCAGAGGAAGATGAAGCACATGGCCAAGGTATTGAGTCTCTGACCTTACGCTTCAAAAATTTATGTCGGGAAGCCATTAAGTATGCAGAAGAAGGGGCGATTGCTGCGGAGACCTATAGGGCAGCACTGAATGCTCTAAAAGAAGGTGCAAGGAAGATTGCTGTTGTGAAGAAAAATGTGGCTAAAGTTACACCTCCTTCCTATCAGGGCAGTGGAAGTACTCAGGAAGATAGTAACAAGAAGACCCCTATATCGACTTTTGATACGAGTCCACCATTGTGGCCTTGGCAAGATCCGATGCCACATCGTTTTAATCTTAATGATGTGGGAATTCCTGTTGCTGATTTGAATCAGCCAGGCATGACTCCCGTTTCTATTAGCCGTGATGGTGGTCCTGATAACATGGTATAAATAGAATATCTTTTTGTGACTTAATATATTACACATCAAGTATGCAGATTTCTTGTTCAAAGTGCTTGTAATGAAAATCAAGCATAGTGGTGATTACGTCTTCAAACTGTCTTCCCATGTTAGGTGGTGCTCACTTGTTTCAAGTCCTTGACTTGGGTCATTGAAAATAAGAATTCAACACCAGCCAGTATAGTTGCTGTAATTAACCTGAAGGTATGGCTGTCTGTCTCTAATTTTCATTTTGTATTTGGGAATAAGTTGGTCCACTTAACCATCCTAATATTATTTACATGCTTTGAGATGCATATCTATTTGTCTAAACGAACCTAAACTAAACCATATTAAGCCTTTGCCTCAATCAATTAGGGTCGGCCTATTAGGGCCATATTTTCAGTTAGCCTCTGCTTGGCCTCTCATTGTAATCAATTGATTTTTTTCACATCTTTCCACATCTGCTTTCTTACAAAAAATCTAAATAGCCAAAAAACCTATAAAAAAAAGTTTGCCCAAGCACACGTTTAGTTTCAATAAGTTCATATCTTTTTTTAATACGACATTTCATGTCAATTTAAGTCTATCCTTCTCCTAGTATTTCTATTACCCAAGATCTTGTAACTTTTATTTACTACTGCATCAACTGATATACATTGTATATGCCAAAACCATTTTAATCTATTTTCTCTCAACTTATTTTCAATTGGTGCGACCCTTACCTAGTTTTATCTTTTCTAGTTTTACAATATATCTACCTTAACATTCTTATTTCAACAACACTCGTTTTATTTATGTGATATTTCTTAACAGGCCAACATTTTGTCTCATATAGGATCGTTGGTATAATATTGACCAATAAAATTTTTCTTTTAATATTGTAGGTATTCGTTGATTACATAGAACACCTGAAGTACCCTTCCACTTGAGTCAACTAACTTTGATTCTATGGGTTACATTATTTGCAATCTCTTAATCTTTATTAATAATCGAATCTAGATAACGAAAATATTCACTATATTTATTGGTTTTAAATTTGTACTTGCTAAAAATATATTCCATATATTCAGTTTTGCTCCTACTTATTCAAAACTCTTTTGATTCCAAAACTTCTCTTAACATTTTTAACTTAGCATTCACTCCTAGTCTCATTTAATAATACAATATCAACAGCAGACAACATACACAGTGGAACATCATCTTGAATATGTTTAGTTAGTTCATTCATAACTAAGTCAAAGAGATTGCGACTCAAAGTCGATTCTTGGTGTAATCCTATTATAATCGGGAATTCACTTGTTCCTTTTGTGAGTGATCTAATTGTCATGGCATCTCCATCATGCATGCCTCTTATCACATCAATGCATTCCTTTGTCGCTCTTTTTCTCTCGAATGCTCACCATATGATATTTGTAGGCACATTATTATAGGCCTTATCTAAGTATATAAAAACCATATGGAGATCATTTTTCTTTTCTCTATACTTCTCTATTAATCTCCCCAGTAGGTGAATGCATATCTATTTGTCTATGTTAATATTGTTAAGAATAATGGAAAGCTGTACCCTAATGGGTAGGCGAGCTCTTATTTATAATCAATTTAGAGAACACTATTACAATCATACACCTAC
>JAULJZ010000001.1:3420031-3436031 GCA_032270985.1 Heliamphora pulchella | reverse complement strand
GCTAGGGTTTCGGCCTGGTTCAGTTTCGTGGCTGGTGGCTATGGCGTGGCTGGTGACTGTTGTTGGCGTGGCTGGTGGCTGTTCGGCGTGGCTGGTGACTGTGGCGTGGCCGGTGGCTGTTATTGGCGTGGCTGGTGACTGTCGTGTGGCTGGTGACTGGTGACTGTGGCGTGGCTGGTGACTGTGGGTGGCTGGTGGTTGTGGCTCGTGGCTGGTGGCGGGTGGTTGTGGCTCGTGGCTGGTGGCAGGTGGCTGTGGCGGGAAGAGGGAGGCTAGGGTTGAGGTTTCGTGGAGGTTAGGGTTTTACGGTGGCTCTGATACCCTGTTAAGAATAATAGAAAGCCGTACCCTAATGGGTAGGCAAGCTTTTATTTATAATCAATTTAAAGAATACTATTACAATTATATACGTACACATGCCGGATAATAATAACATAATAGTAATATAATAATAATAAACTACTAACAAATATAAAAAGGAGCAAACGTGGAATCTGGTTCAAGATCAGCTCCAAAGATATCGTTTCATCATGAAAATGATTCACCATGTCATTGTGTAAATGATTCACCATGTCATTGTGTAAAGAACCTTCTAAGGAAATTGGGGCAGTTATATTATTATGTGTTCAGTCAAATATAGTTATTCATTAGAAATAGACTAGTAATATTTAGGGTACTATAATATGTTGCCTTTTATTTGCTCCCTGTATGCAATATTCTTTTTATCTTAGTTTAGCCTTTTTCCTTTTCCTTCTTCTCAACTGCAGCTTCAAGATTATGGTAAGACTCCTTCTGGAGAAACAGAAGTGCAGTTTAGACTGACTAGGGTTACGCTGGAGCCTATGTTGAAATCCATGGCTTACATCAGTCAACAGCTCTCAGCATCAGCTAATAGAGTTGCTGTTATCAATCTGAAGGTATGCACCTCGATGCTTTGTATTTCATATGTCCCATGATTAATTTTGTTTAATTTAATTTACTTAGTTTAGCTGTAGTATCGGGTTTCACATTCAATAAAAAGAAAAATATATTTATCGGGTTTCACATTCAATAAAAAGAAAAATATATTTAACTTATGAAAAGAGAAGGAATTTTAAAATGTTTAACTCATAACTATGCCCATATTTAGATGATAGTTTGGAATAAATCTCGGTTAATATAAGAGTAAAGGTTTCGTGAAAATATTCGAAGTATAAAATTCTTAGATAATTTTGGCAGAGTTTGCCCTATTGTTTTAGATAGCCTAACGGTACAACCGTCTTGTCTTGAAATTAACTTGTAAATAGCAAGCAGGTAACACAATCTACACCTGCGCTCTACACCTGCGCTGCCCGAATCTCAACTACACAGCCCAAATATAGGTTGTAGGTCATATATCCTAATTGCACATACATGTGTTTAATATGTAGTTCCCATTGAATAAAATAAACTAACATGCATAAGTATTAGGATATAATATGCTAAGTACGTTAATATAAACTAAACCACTAAGAATATGTTTGGCCTTGCTTTTTCTAAAAGCTTTTTGGTTAAAAGCCTTTAAAAAAGTCCACTTGTTTGGTTTTAGTCGGTTTTTTCCACCTCTTTTTATATTTACTTTTTTATAAAAATGTCAAAAGGCCTGAAAACTTAGAAAAAAAGGTAGTCCAAACACAAGCTAAGTAGAAGTTATGCAAAATAAGGCTTTGGCCTTGTGGCCTACATCATGGAAACTATTACAAAAAGCCACTACACGACAACCATATAGTTAATAACCAAAAATGTCTCAGAAAATATGTAGTTTGGAAATGAAATCAACCACAATGTACTATAGCACCTAGAACGTCAATGCTTATCAATAATCGACAAATAACAATATGGAATAAAGGTAGATAAAGCATACATCGAATGGTGGTTAAATATAAAAGCAAGTAGAATGTTTAATTAAGTTAGTTTCAATAAACCTTTGTCAATTTCGTAATTAATTCAATTAATCTTTTAACCCATCCAAGTAGTTACTTGTGTGGTACATGATGCGTATGAGAGTAAACAACTATCCCTTACTACTAGGCCTGTGTGCCGTAGAGGTAGTGTACTCGTCTCCCATCTTATCTTGGCACTCCAATGCAGTAATGAGCCATGACAAATTTTACTTTTGAAGCACTAACTTTCAAAGTACAGAAACCCACATGCTCAATGAGCTTTAGATGATTCAGCACGCGGTGGATGAGAAATGGAAGAAAGGTAGTACAAAACGTGACACTAGGCCACGGGGGGGGTGACAATAAAATAATCTTACTTAAAAGATAATATAAATATTTAGAATCTTAATCTAAAAGAAAACAAAATTAAATCCTAATTTAAAGATAATCTAAATAAAAATGATCAAAATTGTTAAGATAAAATTGTAAATGGGGCCTTATGTTTGGCATCATTCTCCTCAACTAGGAAAAAGAACTCAATCTCAAGTTTGTCTTAAAATATTGAAGTCTTCCATGCCAAATAATGAAGTATCTTGAATAGGGAAGCTGCATCACTTGCATCCTGTTGGTCCAAGCAAACCCAAGAGGGGGTGAATTGGGTTTTAAACCAATAATAACAATTTTAAAAATCTCTTCCAAATCTTTTTAATTTCACAAACAAATATAGCAATATATATATGACAGTAAGCAAATTAAAGAGGTTAAGAAGAGAGAAATTGAACCAGACACCAAGAGTTATAGTGGTTCGGTTTCTTTCAAGCCTACGTCCATTCCTTAAGACTCCAATTGAGAATATCCACTAGGATCGAATGCTTCACAAGCGTATTCAAAAGCCTTTTACAGCCACAAGAAGATTTTACAAAATAATCTCCTATTTTTTCTAATCTCTCTTGAGCTTTTCTTTAAGAAGTTCACTCACTTTTTTAAAAGATCAAGGGTGACTCACCCTCTATTACAATAAATGAGAGAATCAAAGATTCACTAATTTACTCTCTTTATTAATGATTGGAAATAAATGAACAAGAAAGAGTGAGAATCTACTAGAGGAGTAAATGAGGAATAAATGCTTTCTTGAAGATTTTGAGCTTTTGATTCAAGCAATAGAATCGTGTCTAGAGATTTGAAGCTCTGAAAATTAATTCCTTATATTGCCATCTGAAGTAAATGACCGTTGGCGGGTTGGTGGAGGCAATTAATGCTCTGAAATCAAGCTGTTGAAACCAGCGCGCGATTTGAAATCTGTCGCATGTGTCAACACAAAATCATTTGGTGTCGACACAAAATATCTAGGGCTTGGTTCTTCAAGTGCTTGTGTTGACTTAATTCTTCGTTGGTGTCGACCCAATTTCTATATTTTTCTCGCCCACACAGTGGTTTTGACTCATGAAACATTTCGTGTCGACCTAATGCATTTTTTCAGTTTTTCAGATGAGACTTTGGTGTCGGCTCATATTTTCATTGGTGTCGACCCATTTTGTCAAAACAGTTACTGGAATTTCGGTGTCGACTTAAAATCGATGTGGTGTCGATTCATTAAGTTACAGTTAGCCTCGGGACTTTTAGAGTCAACTTATCTTCGTTTGGTGTCAACTCAGAAAATCTCATACAGCCTCGGTTGTTTTGGAGTCGACTCATCTTCGTTTGGTGTCGACTCTAAACTTCTTGTTTCTGAAAGGAATATTTGTGTTAACTCAGAAAGCTTTGGTGTCGACCCTTTTTTACTTGGAATCGAGAAATGGCTTGTAGCTTTGGTGTCGACCAATTTCTTTTTGGTGTCGACTCATTTTGTTTTCCGAAAGGTGTTTAGGTGTCAACCCATAAAACCTGAAGTTTTGAACCCGAAGGATCATTTGGTGTCGACTCAAAATACTTTGGTGTCAACTCAAAATGAATCCCGGTCCAATACTGAAGGTGTCGTCCCAAAATTATTTGGTGTCGACTCATCTGAGTTCCTGAAATATCTTAAGTAAAGTAATTAAGGCATCGACCCTAAATTTCATTTGTATCGACACACTTGATAATTTCAAGCGTGTTTTGCCTTAAGGTGTCAACCCAATTATCAATTGGTGTCGACACAAAATATTTTTCATAGGAACACTGAGTATCAACTTATTTGATGCAAAGTATCAGTACAAATGGTATAAGGTGTTAAACTCATCTGATATGAAGTGTTAACATTTACCTTTTTAGAAAAAATTAAATATAATATTTTAAAATTAATTTAATTAAGAAAATGAATTATGAAAATTATCAAAATCTAATTAAAACTCCCTTGGGCTAACAATCTTCCATTTTTTGATGATTATAACATTTTCTAGAAAACATTTAAAAAAATTTTCAACAAGGGTTTTTTCCTTATCTTTATGCCTTAATCAAATTAAGTAATCATAGCAATATAGCATTCAACAACAATGTAATATCTAAGTTTCAAAAAAAACATTCTAAATTCATTAAGAATGGTGCATCAATCAAAATGTTCAAGTGTCCAATAAACTCAATACAGTAATTTGGACAACATTTGTCATTCAAAAAAGAATTGCAAGGCAATAATATAACAGTTTATATGCAATGTCATTCCCAAAAGTTAAGGTTCATACATTTAACATTTGTCATGTTTGACAAAACCTAACAATCATTAAAAATCATACAACGACATATAGGAGTTTTCAAAAAGTATACCCAACAACCAACAAAAGTTCAAGGCATTCACACACCTATATTCACCAAAAAACCAACAAACAAAAAATAGAAAAGAATGTTTGAAAGTTACATCATCTTCACATAATAAATTCAAAAACTTAAAACTTCTTGTTAATCTTTTTCTTTCTTTCTTGTTTTCTCTTCGCTCCCATTTTGGAATCATAAAAAACACTCCATCAAAAGTCATCCATCTGCTTCTTGAAAGCCTTTTTCTCTTCTTATTTCTCCTTCCTTTCATAGGCTTTTTCCTTCAAGGCTTGAGCTCTCTTATCCTTCTTTTCAGCTGCTTCCATGGCTGCAAATGTGACAGCTACGGCAAGATCAGCTTCTTTCCTTAGTCTGGCTTCTTTCTTCTCTTTGGTTTCCTTGGGCTTGAATTGCTTAGCCCATACTTCCTTGATCCAAGTCAGATGGTCTTCCACCTTCCTGGAGTTTTGCTGCAGAGCTATTACAACACCTTCATCGTATTCTTTTCAAACTTGTTGAAGAATTTGGAGGTTGGCATCCACAATAGCATCAAGATGCTTCTTCATTCTCTTGCTAAGAGATCTGCTAGCATCGCAGGCACTTTCGACGTCCATGCACAGAATACGGGTGGTCTTTTCCAGATCAGTGACAGATGCAGAAATGGAGGACACTTTACAACTTATGTTGTAAAGGTCTGCATCAACCTTCTCGCGAAGAGATGACAGAGTGGAGGTCAAACCCTTAACAAGGGTGACAAGCTCAACAAAGTCAGGGGAAGAGGGACCAACAGGAGGAGTAGAGGAAGAAGCAGCAAGGGGAGGAGGAGGAACAGAAGATGAGGAGGGGCCAGGAACATCTGGTCTAGGGTGAGGGGGAAGAGGGGAACCAGAGTCAAAATGGATGGGGGAATTGACACGACCAGAGGAGGGGGGAAGAGGAGTTCTGTTTGCAGAGGAGGTACCATGACGAGTAGTCCAAATACCATCAACCAAAGAAATTTGCATATGTTTTAAGGTGAACTTACCATATAGATCATGTTTTGAAAAAGGAATCCCTTTTTCAGTATTCAAGTCAACACCAAAATGACGAAAGACTTTGGTTAGGAACATTCCATGGGAAAGGGAGGAATTGGACTTAGAATGTGATTGAAGCATATTTGAAATAAATAGATAACCATGATCAAGTTTCTTGCCTTAAAAAATGCACCATATGATAAAATTATGCGTGAAGGAAACATCACCGAATTTCCCGGACTGAGGTAAAAAGATGTGATTTACAAAATGATGCAAAATCCTCATCTCAGGTTTGAGAGAGTTGTCCTCAAGAGGTTTGGAAGGGTCAACCACTTCGAGTTCAAAAATCTGTTTTACTACATAATGAAAGAAGAAACCTTCAATGGTTCTCTTCTTGTTGCAGGGAACAAACAATCGATCCTCAGGGAGACCGAGGATCTCATTCAGAATTTGGGAGGTCAATTTGATGTCCACACCATTCACCCAAGTGGTGATGGTATTGTTAGGGAGTTCAGAGATTTTAAAATGCGCATATAAAAGTTTGACAAGAGTGGGGTAGTGATGGTCACGGATTTGAAGTAAGTTCATCCAACTGAGGTCGGTGAACCAATTAGAGAATTTCATTTCTATAGAATCAAAAAGCTAAAAATCTACAGAACGGTCAGGGATTACCTTGCGAGTGGCGAAGGACGCGAAGTACAAGTTCTTGCACTTAGAGAACGGGAACTTCAGAGAGGAGGCTATTCCCATGTTAGCGGATGGCATCGCGGCCGCCGTCGTCGTCTTCGATTTCTTCTTCGATTTTTGCTTCTTTGTTACCCTAGGGCTTGACGGCCCTTCGTTGGAGTGTTTGCTTCCCTTGCCTATGGTCTTTGGAGGCATTGTCGGTGAGAAATGAGAGAGAGATACAAAGAGAGGGAGAGGAGTCGACCCTAGGGTTCGACTGGAACAGAGAGAAAGAGAAGTTGAACGGTTACTGAATTTGGTAACTGAAGAGTTTGAGCGCGAAAAGGAAAAAACGGAATATATATAAACTCTATGAATTGTGTCGACACAAATCTCAATTGAGTCGACACTTTTCACGAGACACGGGGTGGTTTAAAAATGGAAATTGTGTCGTTAACATGGTGTCGACACTTTTGGTTCATTGAGTCGACACTGCTCACAAGTAAGTCGATACAAATTTTATTGAGAGCAAGAATTCTAATCGTGTTAACACTATATAGCTGGGGTCGATACTTTTATCAAAATGTGCCGATACTATATAGTTTTGAGTCAACACTTTCACCATGTGTCGAGTATTGTGTCGACACCTTTCACACAACAAAGTAAAGCATGAAAAGCATTGAACAAGCAATGAACATGCATTGTTAGTATGACATTTAAGCATTAATTTGGAGCACATACCATACCAAGTTCTTTTCTGATATAACACAGTCTTTCTTCATTTAAAGGTTTGGTGAATATATCATCAAGTTGGTGGTCTGTACCTACAAATTCAAGTTCTATATTACCCTTTTAAACATGATCTCTAATGAAATGTGTCTAATCTCAATATGGTTTGTTCTAGAGTGTTGTACAAGATTTTTGGATATGTTGATGGCACTAGTGTTATCATATTTAATGGGAATATGATCTAAATATACACCATAGTGTTTTAGATGTTGTTTCATCCAAAAAACCTGTGCACAATAGTTACCAGCTGCAATGTACTTAGTTTCAGCTATAGATAAGGTTATTGGGTTCTGTTTCTTACTAAACCATGATATGAGAGAGTGTCCTAGGAATTGACATGTTTTACCTGTGCTCTTCATATCAATTTCACAACCTGTAAAGTCTGCATTAGAATAGCCAAATAACTCAAAGGTTATTCCTCTAGGATAGAATAATCCTAGGTTTTGTGTACCGAAGAGGTATCTGAAGATGCACTTAACAACAGTCATATGTGATTTTTTAAGATTACCTTGATATCTAGCACACATGCATACACTAAACATAATGTCAGGTCTACTAGCAGTTAAGCAAAGAAGGGAGCCAATCATACCTCTATATCTTTTTTCTTCTACTGCTTTACCATTTTCATCCTTGTTAAGCTTTGTTGAAAGGCACATTGGAGTTTCCATTGGTTTTGCACTTACATATCAAATCTCTTTAACAAATCTCTTGTATACTTGGATTGGTTAATGAAGATTCCTTCATGAGATTGCTTGATTTGAAGTTTAAGGAAGTGGTTTAGCTCTTCCATCATGTTCATTTCAAACTCTCTCTGCATGCACTTAGCAAAGTCCTTGCAAAGAGTTTCATTAGTTGAGCCAAAGATAATATCTACATATATTTGAACAACAAGCATGCCTTTTTCTTGAGACTTGATAAAAAGAGTTGTATTGATTTTTTCTCTTGAAAAATTATTTTCAATCAAGAATTTTCCAAAACCTTTCATACCAAGCTTTTGGTGCTTGTTTCAAACCATAAAGAGTTTTGGTGAGTTTGTAAACATGGTTTTAAAAATTAAGATTTTCAAAGTCAAGGGTTCTTTCACAAAAACTTCATCAGAAATAAAACCATTTAGAAAAGCACTTTTGACATCTATTTGATAAAATTTAAAAATTTTAAAACATGCAAAAGTAAGCAATATTCTAATGGCTTCAAGCTTAGGCATAGGAGCAAACGCTTCATCAAAATTGATGCCTTCTTCTTGATTGTAACCTTAGCCTACCAATTGAGTTTTGTTCTTAAGAACTACTCTATTCTCATCCATTTTATTTCTAAAAAACCATTTTGTATCAATAATGGAGTGTTCCTTAGGTCTTGGGACTAAAGTCAAAACCTTGTTTCTTTCAAATTGATTTAGCTCTTCTTGTATAGCCAAGATTTAAAATTCATCGTTTTCAGATTCCTCAATATGTTTTGGTTTAGTCTGGGAAAGGAATGCTAAATTATCACAAATATTATGTAGAGAGTATCTAGTTTTGATACCTTGAGATGGGTCGCCAATGATCAAGTATTTTGGATGACCATGAGCATACCTCCATTTCTTAGGCAAATCTGGATTTCCTTGATTTGAAGTATCAGCAGCCTGTTGGACTTCATTTTGCTGTGCATTTGTAGCTTTCTCATGGTTTGGCTTTTTTTTGGTCTTTGGTGAAAATGTCAACACCTTTTTCCATATCAACCAAGTTATCTTCACAAAATTCCTTAAAAGAATCGAGGTTAGCTTCATCAAATACAATATGAATAGATTCTTCAACAACTAGGGTTCTTTTGATGAAAACTCTACAAGCTTTATTAGATATAGAATATTCTATGAAAATACTTTCATCATATTTTGCATCGAATTTGTCCAAAATTTTTTTGTTGTTATTTAAAACAAAACATTTGTACCAAAATGCACGAAAATAATTGATGTTAGGTTTTCTTCCACTCCATAGCTCATATGGGATTTTCTTAAGAGAAGCTCGAATCATAGCTCTGTTCACGATATAACAAGTTGTGTTAACAGTCTCGGTCCAAAAGTATATTGGTTTCATAGAATATGGTTCTAGCCATTTCTTCCAAAGTCCTATTTTTTCTCTCAACTACACTATTTTGTTGAGAGGTTCTAGGGGTAGAGAAGTTATGGTTTATACCACTTTCATCACAAAATTTTTTAAAATTTTTATTTTCAAATTCTCTACCATGATCACTTTTGATACTTGTGATTTGAAAACTTTTTTCATTTTGAATTTTTCGAGACAGTTTTGCAGAAGAGGCAAAGGCTTCATCTTTATTAGCTAAAAATAGTACCCAAGCGTATCTAGAAAAATCATCATCAACAACAAAAGCATATTTTTTGCCTCCAAGGCTAAGAGTCCTTGTTAGACCAAAGAAGTCCATGTGCAATAGTTGTAAGGGTCTAAAAGTATCACCATTTTGGATTGAAAAGAACTTCTAACATGTTTGTCTTGTTGACATGCATCACAAACTTTATTCTTTTCAAATTTGATTTGTGGTAAATCAATCATCAACTCATTTTTAAGTAGTTTTGAAATCAAGTTCATGTGCGCATGTTCAAGTCTTCTATGCCACAATCAACTATTATCACTCAAGGCAGCTAAGCACTTTGTGTTATTTTTGAAAAGGTAATTTAGATTGAAAGTGTAAACATTTTTATGCCTATGATTCTCAAAAATAATTTTGTTGTCAATTGAGTTTTCAATAACACACTTAGCATGATCAAAGACAACCTTGTGGCCTTTGTCACAAAGTTGGTTTATGCTAAGAAGGTTATGTTTCAAACCATCAACAAGCAAAACATTTTCAATAGAAGGGGAATGAATTTTACCAAGACAACCAATTCCTTTGATTTTACCTTTGCTATTGTCACCAAATGTCACAAATCCACCATCTTTAGGCTTGAGGGATGCAAATATTGATTTGTCACATGTCATGTGTCTTGTACAAGCACTATCAAGATATCACATCCCTTCATTGAATAAGGACATGAGACACACCTGCAAAGAAAATCAAGTTTTGATTTTTGGTACCCAGATTTTCTTGGGTCTTTTGGTGTTAGTTCTATGTAGGTGTGTTCACTTTGGAATCCAAACTCTTTTGACAAGTAAAGCATGCGATTTTCTATGTGAAAAGTGTGTAACAGTGTGTCCATGCTTATAATAATGAAAACATGTAGTATTGGAATGTTTTGAGGATACTTTAACAAAAATGTTATTAAAACACTTTTGTTTCCTTTTTGATTGGTATCCAATTCCAGTTTTGTCAAAAACACACTTTTACATTCCAAGAAGTTTGTCTAAGTTATTTTTTCCTGGAGTAAATCTATGCACAATTTTTGTAAGGTTTTTAACCTTTTCATTTAAAACTTGTTTTTCATTCTTCAAGGACAAAACTTGGTTTGACAGTAAACATTTTTCTTCTTTTAAAGCTTCAATTTCACAAGATGAGGAAAAAACCAACTTTTTAAGACTAACATTCGTAACACCCATTTTTCTTAATTTATTATGCAAATTTTCAAATTCAATTTGAAGCAAAGATTAGCAACTTTATTTTCCTTCTTTTCTTCTTTGGAGCCGCTATCTTCACTCTCACCTCATGCAGCCAACATTGCCTTCTTGAATCCCTTTTTGAAATGCTTCTTGAGTTGGAGACATTCATATGTCCAGGCTTTTGCATTCAAAGCATATGATCTTATCTTTCTTGTGACCATTCTTGAATCTGCTCGATTCTCCTTTAAACTTGTTGGGCTCACTTTGCCCATCTTTTTTGAAGAATCTTCTTCCTTGTTTTTTTATTTCTAAAAAACCTTTTGAACTTTCTTGTGATGAGGGTTAGATCTTCATTTTCATCACTTGTGGAGTCTTTATTAGATTCATTATCAAGAATGAAAGATTTGATAGCTATTCCTTGCTTCTTTTTGCTATCATTTTCATCATCCATTTTGATATTTATCTCAAGAGTCATGAGTGAACCAAGAAGCTCCTTCGAGCTAAGAGTAGTGAGATCCTTTGCTTCTTGAATGGCAACGACTTTAGTTTCCCAACTCTTTGGCTTGCATATTAGGATCTTTCTCACCATCTCTGCATTAGAATAAACCTTGCCAAGAGATTTTAGTCCATTAATAATATCAGTGAATCTAGTGAACATTTCAGAAATGGTTTTATCATGCTTTATCTTAAATAACTCATAATTATAGACAAGCATGCTTATTTTAGATTCCTTGACTTGGTTGATTCTCTCATGGGTAATCTCAAGTTTATCCCAAATCTGCTTTGCAGTGTTACAGGTGTAGATCCTATTGAACTCATTTGGGTCAAGAGAGCAATATAGAAGGTTTGTAGCCTTAGTATTTTTTTGTATCTCTCTTATATTAGTCTCAGGTTTAGAAACAGTTGCCCCTTCAACAGTCTTGGTAGGTCTTTTGGGTCAATTTATAATAATCTTCCAAAGGTCATAGTCTATGGCTTGATTGTAGATTCTCATTCTAGCCTTCAAATAATTGTAATTTGTTCTATTGAACAAAGGGGGTCTGTTGGTGGACCGACTTTCTGACTGAATAGGTCCAATATTGGTTGTTGCCATAAATACTCTTAGACGGTTAAGTCAAAACAAGAGTCCAAGCTCTGATACCAATTGTTAGTCTAGGCAACCCAAGAGGGGGGTGAATTGGGTTTTAAAACAATAATAATAATTTTAAAAACTTCTTTCAAAACTTTTTAATTTCACAAACAAATATAGCAAATTAAAGAGGTTAGGAAAAGAGAAATTGAATCAGACACCAAGAGTTATAGTGGTTCGGCTTCTTTTAAGCCTACGTCCACTTCCTCAAGACTCCCCTTGAGAATATCCACTAGGATTGGATGCTTTATAAGCACATTCAAAAGCTTTTTTACAGCCCCAAGAAGATTCTACAAAACAATTCCCTGTTTTTTCTAATCTTTCTTGAGCTCTTTTTTAAGAAGTTTACTCACTCTCTTAAAGGATCAATGATGACTCACCCTCTATTACAATAAATAAGAGAATCAAAGAGTCACTAACTCACTCTCTTTATTAATGAACAAGAAATAGTAAGAATCTGCTGGAGGAGTAAATGAGCATTAAATGCTTTCTTGAAGATTTTGAACTTTTGATTCAAGTAATAGAACAGTGTCCAGAGATTTGAAACTTTGAAAATTAATTCCTTATATAGCCATTTGAAGTAAATGACCGTTGGTGGGTTGGTGGAGGCAATTAATGCTCTGAAATTAAATCGTTGGAACCAGCGCAAGATTTGAAATCTGTCGCAAATGTCGACACAAAATCATTTGGTGTCAACACAAAATGTCTAGGGTTTGGTTCTTCAAGTGCTTGTGTCGAGTCAGTTCTTCGTTGGTGTCGACCCAATTTTTATGTTATTCTCATCCACACAGTGGTGTCGACTCATGAAATGTTTTTTGTCGACCTCATGCATTTCTTTAGTTTTTCAGATGAGACTTTGGTGTCGACTCATATCTTCATTGGTGTCGACTCATTTTGTCAAAACAGCTACTAGAACTTCAGTGTCGACTCAAAATCGTTGTGGTGTCAACTCATTAAGTAACAGTTAGCCTCGGGACTTTTAGAGTCAACTCATCTTTGTTTGATGTCGACTCAGAAAATCTTAGACAGTGTCGGTTGTTTTGTAGTCGACTCATCTTCGTTTGGTGTCGACCCTTTTTGACTTGGAATTGGGAAATGGCTTGTAGCTTTGGTGTCGACCCATTTCTTTTTAGTGTCGACTCATTTTGTTTCCCGAATGGTGTTTTGGTGTTGACTAATGTGAATTTGGTGTCGACTCATAAAACCCGAAGTCTGGAACAAAGAATATTTGGTGTCGACTCAATGAATCCTGGTCCAATACTAAAGGTGTCGACTCAAAATCATTTGGTGTCGACTTATCTGAGTTCCTGAAACATCTCAAGCAAAGTAGTTAAGGTGTCGACCTTAATTTCATTTGTATCGACACACTTGAGAATTTTAAGCGTGCTTTGTTTTAAGGTGTCGACCTAATTATCAATTGGTGTCGACACAAAATGTTCTTCATCGGAACACATAGTGTCAATCCATTTGATGCAAAGTGCCAGTACAAATGGCATAAGGTGTCGACTCATTTGATATGAAGTGTCAACATTTACCTTTTTGAAAATAATTAAATATAATCTTTTAAAATCAATTTAATTAAGAAAATGAATTATAAAAATTATCAAAATCTAATTAAAAAGCCTTTGGGGCTAACACATCCCGTTCTAACTAATCTTGATTTTGAAACTGTTGACAAGGTTGAGCTTGAGTTTGTCTTAAAATACTAAACTCTTCCATGCCAAATAATGAAGTATTTTGAATTGGCGAGCTACGTCACTTTCATCCTGTTCTAACTAATCTTGATTCTGAGACTGTTGACAAGGTCGACTACACATGGATTAAACAATCAATCAAAGTCTTTAACATCAATGAATCAATCTCTTTTGTGATTCTGTTTTGAGAGAGTTTTTTGTTAGCTGGCAAATTGAGTACACCTTTATGAACCTTATGTTCAAGAGACTCTTTATTTGGTGAATTCATCTTTTGCATGGAAATTTGTTATTTTTCAATGGTTGGAGGAGGAATAGGATCATTTAACTCATGAAATAGAGTAGAATCTAACTTGTGTTGGTCCACATTGTGGTAGTGTCGTTGAGTAGGTATTAAGGTGGGAGACCCCTAAGTTGACGCCCATCTTTCTTTGGAATTGCAGGCTTCAACTAAGTAATTTTTCCATTGTATACGAAGCTAACGGTGCTATCTTCTCTATGATAAGTCTATCCATGGATAACCAAATAATTTTTCATGCGTAATATTTGTAGGAAGGACATCACACTTTATCTCATCAAAATAATCACCCATCTGAGTAGGAACTAAACACTGTTGAAAAATTAAAAGACGAGTGTGATTAGTCTAAATCTGTTGACGAGTGGCGTACAAGCTTAAGTTTCATCTTTGTAACACCTTTTTAGGATACTGTATTCATTGTATATCCTCTATCAACAATAATTTTGCAATTTTTATTCCCACACCAAAAAATGGTATGAAATTAGGAGTGAGCTTCCACTTGATCAAACACTTGTAAAAGGTGCAAGAATGTTGTTTTTGAATTTTATTTTCTCTTTTGCCAGAAAGGGAAGGGTTGGGAGCTATGGGTTGGGCTTGGGATGGAATGTGGCTGGTTTAATTGTATGGGTTGGGCTGAATAGAGTTATGAGCCTTGGTTTAGTTTGGCTTAAATATGTTTTTCATAGGTTGGTTTTTTTTCCCCTTTTGTTTTGGGCTGGTTTGGCTTAGCTGGGCTGGGCTTAAGTGGGTATAGTGGGCCGGGTCAACAAAATGGGTCTACAGGTATTAGCGAGGTTGTGCAATCGGTTAATGGGTTATGGGTCCCCCAATTGTTGTCTTTACGACTTGTTTTGCTTGATCTAAGGTTTTGAGAGAGGGAGGAGGGAGGAGGGAGGAGAGAGGAGAGGGAGAGGGAGAGGGAGACAAAGAAAAAGAGGGAAAGGAAAAGCTTTTGGTATGTACCCATCTAGGTAGCTCCCACGCAGATATGGTTGGGTCACGATGGAGGATGGATCGTGAGGTAGAGAGGATGAGTCCTGACACAGATCTGGTTGGGTCGTCTAAAGGGTCATCATGATGAAGGATGAGTCTCGAGGAGTCTCAAGAATGATGATGATGGCAGTAGCGAGAGAAGCAGGAGCAACTGGTTGGCCCTCATGGATCACGATGATTGGGGAGAGTTAGGGTTTAGTTTTAGAAGACGAGAGGGATGTGGTTTACGATGGTAATATGATTAGGGTTTTGAAGAAAACCCGTGAACAACAAGAGAGAGAAGAGATGAAATCTCGAGCCTAAGCTCTGATACCAAAATGATGCATCACGTGGAGGGGTAAGAAATAGAAGAAAGGCAGCACAAAATGGTCACAACTTTACCTGAAGACCACAATCTTAAATATAACTTTTCATTGATCAATTCTGAATACTACATCAAAAAAATCTCTTATTTGTAGGCCTAATATCCTAATTTGAAAAAGAAACTATAATCCTAAATTAAATAGAAGTAAAATAAAATCCTAATTAAAAGATTATCAAAATATTTAAAATCCTAATTTAATAGCAAGCAAAATAAAATCCTAATTAAAAGATAATCTAAATAAAAATAATTAAAATAAAATTGCAAATAAGGCCTAATGTTTCGCATTCTTAGAACTCGTAAATCAATCCGTCTAACTCGGTATTAAGTAGCCACTCACAAATCTCTCAAGTGTTTTGTACTTTTCTTTTTTAAAAACCAACTCTTTAATCGATTCCAATATTTCCATGCCAGTTATATATTCAATTCAAAAATTTTGTATCCAACTAAATATTTCAAGAACCAAAATAATAATAGATTCTACCACATTTGTAGGCATGACCTGCGTCAATACGTTTAATTTGTCGGCCAATTTAAAGCAAAAGCCACCTTAGCTTAGATGGCTTAAAGGTAGGAAATGAGAAAATCCTTAAAAAAAAAAAAAAATTCAAGCTTTAACAATGGTGGAAAATGGTTGAGATGTTCTAGACTTCAAATAAATCAAGCTAAACATTCTCAATTATCTACAAACAAGATTTAACAATTCAATTTGTAGATCATATAGAGCAATTTTTGCCAAAATAAAGATTAAAAAAAAACTTCCATGAACTCCCATGGAGCAAGAAGAAAGAGAAAAAGATGAGGACCCAAAATCAAGGTACAAATCATCACCTAACCATTTACCCATCGTGGTCGTGAGAGAGGGAAAGGTGTGAGTTAGGGAGAAAGGAGGGAGAATCGGGTAA
>JAULJZ010000001.1:3390552-3419931 GCA_032270985.1 Heliamphora pulchella | reverse complement strand
TCTTCATTTTACAAAAATAATAGAGTTAATTAAAAAAATTATACATAAAAAAAATTAAATTCATAAGACATCGATAATTAAATGGTCAGAATAAATTTATTGTAAAAAAAATAGGCGACAAGTATGATTTTGAAACTAAATTATATAATTTTTTAGAATTAATGTGATTTAATCATATAGTTGTCGATATTAAATCAATTTATTTTTTTACGAATATTCTCTCGATAATTTTTACAATATGAACAGTTTAAATTATTAAGATAAATCAGTATTAAATATTATTAAGCCTGTGTTTAGATTAGCTTTTCTTAGTGACTTTTAGGCTTTTTTTTTGTAAAAAAGTAGATGTCAAATTATGTAGAAAAAGTGAAAAAAAAGTAAAAAAAAACCTAATAATCCAAATCGGTTGAATTTTTTTTTTTTATACTTTTAAATCAAAAAAAACCACAAAAATAAACTCGTCCAAACACAGGCTAAATAAAAATAAAAATAAAAAAATCTCTATTTTTTTTTATAAAATAAAGATAATTTTTTTTGACTAAATGGTCATAAAGAGATAGTAAAGGACAAAAGAACATACTTGAAACAGTGTATACTGAGTGGAGCTCTAAATGAGGAGAGAAAAAACGTGCTGCTTTTTTTGGTTCAACAATGATGATGTGTGAAAAATTTATTGGGTGTCCGTTAAACTTATATGTACGAGAGCTCCGTGAAGAAGTTTATCTCTATTTAAAATAGTTGAATCGTAAAAATATGAATTTAAGGTTTGAACCAAGAGAGAGAGAGAGAGAGAGAGAGAGAAAAAAATTATAAGGATTAATCAACCCCTTCACCCCATGCATCTATGTTATTATTATGTCAGGAACAATTGCAATATTACAATAATACCCTAGTCAATCATAAAATAAAAGACAAATAAACAATAAAAAGAAAAAATATTCAAGAGTCGGTATATGATAAAAATGGCTTGGTCTCAAGCAACCACAATCCCCTTGTTTGGGTGATAAAAATTGATTACCGATTTACAGTAATCTATTGCTTACTATTATGCTAATAATAATTAGTCCCTTGACGTGAATATTATATGAACTGTTCTAAATGTAACCATATAATTATGCAGAAAACTCTCTCGATATGCATGAAATGTTTTATTACACCTTATAAACTCTATTTGACCTTCAAGAAATTTTAAAAATATGTTTTTTTGTGTACTCATGTCCTTGGTTAGGGGCTCATAGATGAGGCAAATATTTAGATATATATTCTGCACTCGTACCCAAGTGTGTAATTTATAGCAACATGTGAATTCTTGAAATTCGACTCTTGTCATCAAATTAAGAAGAAGCTAAAATATCACTAGAAGCAAAATTTTTAGACTATATTTAATTGATCAGATTAATAATGAGTGGATATATAATTCTATTTAATAAGTAATTTCATGTAATTAGTAATGAATAGATTAGTAAGACCATATTTTTTAAAACGTTATATATTCCACATTTTGTAGGATTAGTAATCCAATGGAAGGATAATCCTCTCACCATTTATTAAATTCAAATAAGAAAAATATAATTTTATAAAATATATAATTTAATCTTATGTTTAATTCGGTCCATCAAACATGCACTAATAGGTTCCAAACAAATTTGTGGTTTCTGTGCACTTGTGCCTTTTCTGTTTGTGTTTCCCAGAAAATGCTCTGCTTGGATCCCAGTAAGAGAATTACAGCTCGTGATGCTCTCAAGCATGCTTACTTTAAAGATCTCTAGAGTCTACCTTGATTTAGCTGTTGCGACGCGTCTTCTCTGCGGTTAAATGGACCAGAAAATTGTAAGCTTTAGTTTGAAAAAGAGTGTCCATCATTGTCCTAGCTGTGAGTGAATCTGGCTCATTTTCTGCTTAATTTCATACTAGTGTATGGAACAAACATTTTGAAATTGATGTTTTCTAAAAGTACATGCCTTCAGATTTCCTACTTGCTGGTTGAAGGATCATTTCTTCATTGATAAGGTGAAACAAGTGATGCAGTTTATATGTCTATTGCTTTGCGCCTTTGCCCATTTGTTACTAGTTCTTTTCATAAAATAGACAAACAACACCAGTTTCTTGTTAGTTAAATGGGTCGATTTGATTACCAAATGCGTCTTTACCCGTTTGCTCCTAATTATTGTTTTTCCAGTACTTTGCCAAGGGATTTCTTATGTGCTTCAACAGAAAAATTGATTACTCCACTTAAGAGATTCTAAAACTGGGCATGCTCCCCCTTTTTTATGCTATTCCGGGTTGATTTTCACGAGGGCCCATTTGCAAGAACTTCCCCTATTTTGCTCACCTTGCAAATATACACTCGGATTGTTTGGGCAAAAAACGTTTTTCAGGAACATTTTCTGCAACCACCTGCTCAACTGGGCATGTCTTCCGTTTATAGTTTTAAACATGTTTTTGTTTATGTTTATAAAAAAACAAAAACAAAAACATGTTTAGTAACATAAATGTTTGAAAAGTGGTAGTTGGAGGTTACGGATGAATTCAATCAAAATTTGTTTACAAAACAAGTGAAAATAAATTTTTTCTGTTTCTTAAAATTTTATAAATTTTAAAAATTATTTATAGTTTTTTGAAAACAAAAATAATTACTAAACAAGTTTTCATTTACAGTTTAAAAAAAATTTAAAAACAAAAATAAAAAACAGAAAACATAAACATTATCAAACGGCACCTTACTATTTAGGACTTAGGATTTAGAATTTAGAATTTATTAGGGTTTGAATTCATCTCCACAACCCACAATCTCAGCAACTAGATGGCTTGTTTGAGGGTTTTATGAACTCAGATTAACAAGCTCAAAAGCTAGCTTTTAAAAGCTGGGTTTGTATGCTTTTTAAGCTACCTCTTATATTGGGTTGGT
Source organism: Heliamphora pulchella (assembly GCA_032270985.1). Taxonomy (NCBI): domain Eukaryota; kingdom Viridiplantae; phylum Streptophyta; class Magnoliopsida; order Ericales; family Sarraceniaceae; genus Heliamphora; species Heliamphora pulchella. Next base: position 3,417,023 of record JAULJZ010000001.1, on the reverse strand, counting down.
ACTGTACCTTGAGTTACAATACCGTGTTGTGCTTCTTTGGAAGCTCATCTTTTGGGCATATTTTCATGATTTGAGTTGCTCGTCTTGTAGTGTTTGTTAAGTTTATTATCCGTGCAAAAAATTAGGTTAATCAAATATTTGTAGCCATGTGACCGTATAGTATTTGTCTAACTATTTTTTTTTTTCTAAAAATCGTAAATTTCATTCATTTTTAGATAAATGTGACTAATTATGTGGTTACTGGATCAATTAAAATTTGATTTTTTTGTATGGGTGATGTACTAAGCAAGCTCCAAAGGACGAGCGCTTCAAATTATAAAAATATATTTGCGTGCTAGTTCTCCAAAGGACTGTCCTTATATGCTCAACACCAACTCGGTTGGCCTTCTGTAAAGTTAAATAGCAATTTTTAAGTAAAAACAATAAATAAACAATATCAGTTTGATTGACTAAATAGTTCTTACCATGCTAGATAAAGTTATTTAGGGACAATTAAACAGTCCTTGTTTGAGGTTTTTGACATTTATAAGGACCTTTTATGTAATTTTTAAAGTACACTATCCTCTCTTTTTGACAATATGCACATTTATATGTTATTGTATGACTAGTGGCGGATCGAGAATTTAATTGAGAGGAGGCACTTATATCATGTTGGTTGTCAACAAGAATTATTTTGACATTGTTCTTGTTGATTGACTGTTGATTATTGTTAAACGATTGTTACCACATATCAAGTTTTTTTTAGAGGGTTGCCAATTGGCAAGCGCTTGAATTTAATTTATTCGATTTTGCAAAGGAGCTAAATGAACTAAAATAATTTTTCAGAAATCATAAGTGCATCTTTTCTTTTAAAAAACAAAAGTAATTTAATGAATTAGATTGCAAGTTTTTTGTTTAGAAAATAAAAAATAATAGGTCTTAACACAATTTAGGAAAGACACGAATATAATTATCTAAGGATGAACATGGCACATTTTTTTACTTTTTATAAGTAATATTGTACTTGCAAGAAAAATGAGGGAGAAATGTGTCCTTCTGACATTGTAAACACCCCATTTTGATGGGTAATAATGTACAAGCCTGTATGTACAGGCCAATTAATTAGTGCTCAACGAGGAAATCCGATTTTAAGAATAATTATGGTCTCTAATGAGAAAGAATCGACGCATGAATCTCTCAAAAGTTTCATTTGCCCAAACGCCTCCTTGGTTTTCTCACTTTTTTTTGTCAACCCCTTTTCTACACTTCTTTTTTTTCACACATCATGACTTTTGTTTTGAGTCGTTTAAAACTGTTAGTGTGTTATTGGCACTTGGGAATCTTCTGGGACACATTTTTCTCTGGGATACCAAAAAATACCTCAGAGAAATGCTGTAAAAATCAATCTCAAGAAGCCCATTAGACCAAACCAACTATTAGGACATGAGCCGAATGGTTAGAATGGTCATTAAGGAGTTCAATGTCTTGTCGTTGCCGTTTCCCATTTTTCCCCAGTTGAATCATGTTTTCACCTTGTCCCACATAACTCTTTTCAAATAGTTGAAAATCAGTTTGATTCAAAGTGGTAATTAAGCTCGAGGTGCCTTTGTATCCTTGAAAAACTTAATCGGTTCTGCTAATTTGTGCAGTACACACTTAGAAACTTATAGTTCTTTTTTTAGTCTTTTTTTCGGCGCTAGTGAGTCGAAGGCTTTAAATAAAGGAACTATTTAGGTTTAAATTCAAGTTCCTGGTCCCGAAAGCATGCAGAGAGCTAATCGGCAGTCTATGGGTCAAGGTAAGTCTCTCTTTACTTTTTCTTTTGCTTTTGTTATTTTTATTTATTTATTTATTTATTTTTAGGCATGTTTTGGATTAGTATTTTATTATTTTATGAATTTTATTGGTTTTTGATGCAGGGCCCATATGCATGCATGCTTAGGTTTTAAACTCTAAAAATCCTATTTTCCTAAAAAAACTTTAATTTCTCTTTCTTTCTAGATGAAATTTGCATGTTAGTTTAGGTTAATCTTATCCTTTAAACTAAATTTAATTTGCATTCGAGCACTTCTTGTTAAACCCTTAGAAAAAATTTAGTTGCATCGTGACTTTGTAGGAATGTAGATGCAAATTGAAACCTAAAGATTGTAGATAGTAATCATGAATAATGTTGGGAATGAATGGTTATTAGTCTCTAGGATTCGATTCGTAGGTTAGTTGTTTATTTTCTCCTTTTGCATGCTTGGGACAACAATATATCCATGATCCCTATTGTTTTCCAACAAAATGTGTGCTTTCGAAAACATGGGCCTAACTAGTTAGTCTGTTTTAGGGATATATACTTAATCTTGTGAATCAACAATGATGAGTAGAAGCTAATCATAAGACTAAAAGGAGTAGGTGCCTAACAGCTTCTCACTCGGTATCTTATCCCCCAAGCCGTTATGTGGTGATGAATGAACTAAGCTTAATTCGAAGGTTCAATGCAAATGTTCTTGACTAATTGGCGACTCAAGTTTTGTTTTAGACATTCATTTTGTTACTTAACGACTGCATTTCGAAACTGACCAAATATAATGCACAAACTCACTAGTTAGTTGTCCCCAAATGATTATTTTAAGAAGTACCGTCTCCGATGAGATTAATGAATCGACAAGCAAGTTTCTAAAAGTCCCGTTTGTCCCAATGCCTCCTTTATTTTCAATCCTTTTTTTGAACTCTTTTCGACCCTTTTTTTCATACATCTTGACCCTATCAGGGTTGTATACTAAAAATCAGTTTGAATTTTTTAATTTTTAATTTTATTTATTAATAAGATTAGTTTTTTCATTTTATGAGAATTTTAATAAGAAAATGTATGTATTTTATTAATTATTCAATGCCGTGTAGGAATGTCTTTTATTTTATGTAGTATTTAATCTGGTGTGTAGAGTTCGACTTACACACAGAAAACTAGATTATTGGTTCATGTAGAATATAAGTTTATGATTCACAGTCTTAGATGGAATTGGGCACATTATCGGTACGAATGTAGCACAATATTTTAGTAGATCTGTTTTGATTACGATGAACGGTAATTGTTTCGACAATTGTTTTGACTCATTGTGGTAGTACACTTTGTGTATATTAAACAGAACTACGTTGGGCTGATTAATCTTATACTGACTATATAAATTAATTCACACCCTATTGTTATTATTAGTGCTTATATTTTTAATTCTGAAATAATTGTTAGACCCGTATATTTAATATTCATTATTTTGATTCATTAAAGAGTGAAATCTTTTACGGTTCTATAATCACAGTGAGTTGAATAACGTCATTAATTATATGGTGGTTATTAATTATTGATAGAATTCACGCCCCGTGAACATGATTGATGATACCCCTTAATGAAACATATAAGTTTTGATCGATCAAAACCTTGCAGGTCGATTTTATAATTCAACTTGTCAAATAAGTTAAGCGGAAGTTCGTAAAAATTTTTCGAAGAATAAATATAATTGTCAGTAATTTAATTTAATCGGTGGGTATCTAAAATCTTAATGTGTGCAGAATAAATAAGTATTTAACAATAGGAGCTCGAATATTTCTATCACGCCTGAAAATTCGGGTAACGCGAACCACCCAAGAAAACCCGTTTTGAGATACTGAAATTCATCAAAACCACTCAAGCTCCAACGGGTCAAAGAATTTAAACGAAAGTGAGCTTAAAACATTTGAAAAATGGACTTTCGAGAGTTTATTTTATGTAAAAGAATAACTCAAAAGAATAAGGTTACGGTCTCAAGAGCCAAGCTTTAAAAACAAACAAACAAAGTTTTCAGAAATTGCCCAGACCGCTCGATCGGTCCTTGCGAGCCCACTGGTTTTCCACTCGAAACGCAAAAATAGAATGTTTACCTCGACCACTCGATAGATCGCTAGAGCGGTCCGTCGAGCGGTTTGACTCTGGACCCATTTTCAAAATATTTTCTTAAAAACCCAACACTTAACCATTCTTGAAATTACCAAGGCATAACAAGCCAAACCCAAAACATGGTTAAAAATCCTCCCTCGAGGCACATGAGTTGATATAAAGTATAAAGCCAATTGAAAACGATTTATTAAAACGTTGAAACCAACAAGATGATAAACATTTCATATAACTATGAAATCATACAACCAACCCCAGGTTCCTGTCAAAACATACAACATACATGCATTAGTATTAAGGCTTCAAGGCTTACAAACATATGTTTTGAAATCCAAAACGTATAACATCATTACATGATCCATTAACCGAAACGGTGATAACAACCGATCAACAAAACTATTAAAAACAACAAAAGAGTTTTGTTTTCGCCTCTTTCGGGGCTCACCGAGATCAATTCACATGATCAAATTCACCCAAAAAGTTTTAAATCCTACAATGTGAGCCGAAACTTAATAGGAATAGACCAGTATGTATTAAAAACATAGCATGCAATCACGAATTATATAAACAATTCGACTACAGGAGTTTCAAAACAGTTTTCCATCCCAAAAATAACAAATTTTCATATAATTCCACAACGTCCAACAATTTATCAAGAATATAAACAACACGTTATTTTTCAACCAGGTTTCCACAATCCACAATGATTCCTATGTACCAATTTTGTTGCACCGGGGACAAAGGTAACAACTATGGACTTTTACCCATTAACCTAGTTCCGGGGCATCCAATGACCTGCTAGTTAATAACAAGTTCTATACGTAACTACAACAACACACGCCTCCCATTGGGGCAACCATTTCATTTACAGGGATTAACCCAAAGGAACAAAGCACCTACTTGCGCAAAGTTTTCAGACTTTTACTGAGAAGCAATGGCGGCCCAAGTACACACACATTGTTACGGCACATCTATAGAATCATTAAAACGACACACAGTCCAACTACGAAAATGTTTGTAAATACACACAACCATATACACAACGTTTAACGGCATCCAGCTACGTCATCCATATAACCATGGAAACTGATCAACATTTTAAAAATATTTCCACCATCTTAACCGATTCGTTTAAAATCAAGACTCAACTCCAAGGGTTATCTCCAAACCTCAAAAAGCTATGTTTTCGCAACGTTTACATAAATCCTTTCGATTTTCAAAACTCATATTTTCAAAAACTACGAACACGTACGTCTATCAATTTTGTAATAAGTCATAAAAATGCATAAGATGCTTTTCGTCCAACCATACACGATTTAAACACAAAGTTCAATATTTATAGCATTTTAAAATGGTAAAAAAGCATATAATCGTATGTAGCACTCTTTAAAATAAGATAGTCTAGAATTCTTCCTCAGAGAGTTAAAAACTCGATGTTTTAAACACCGACGAGAAACCAAAATTGCCAAAACGAGATTTCGTTCTGAAGAACGCGAAGCCCACGACACGTATAACAAGGACCGACTATCCTAATGCCAAGAACTGAGTCTAAACCAAGCTAAAAGCTAGAGAGAAGGTAGAAGATTTGGTTTGTCATTCAAGAGAGAAAAAGAAGCATGCAAGAGAAGCTTTGGTGCGCGAAGCCATGCTATGAGCTGACATTTAAGCACCCCACGCAGACAGACCGCTCGAGCGGTCAAAAGACCGATCGAGTGGTTCTGCCCACAAAAGTTTTTAACTTTTCTGCTACACGCTCAAGCAGGACCGAGATTGAAACCAACATGCACTCTAAGTTAACTCATGCATAAAACATATAGAAACATATTTTTCTATGACGATTGAAACGATAACCAACATATCATGTATAAACATTACAAAAAAAGGAACCGGGTTTCACAACTCTCTCCCTTAAGGAATTTCGTCCCTTGAATTTGCTACGAGGTTAAGAAGAAAACAACTTCTGGTACCTAACATGGACTTCGGCCTCAAGTGCCCATGTAATTTTCTCAACTCCGTGATAAAGCCACAGAACCTTGACATAGGCAATGATTCTCTCTCTCAACACTTGTTCTTTCGTATGCAAGATTCTTATGGGTTGCTCCTCAAAACATACTTCCTCATCCACCTGTAAGTCAACCCAATCCAAGTTATGTGACGGGTCAAGATCGTATTTTTGAAGTATGAAAACATGAAACACGTTGTGTATAGATGACAATTGAGGAGGCAAAGCCAGACGGTATGCCACCTCTTCAATCCTCTCCAGGATTTTAAATGGCCCAACAAAACGCGGCGACAACTTCTTGCTACGGCTAAATCTCATGAAACCTCGGTGTGACAAAACTTTTAAAAACACATAGTCTCCCACCCCAAACTCCAAAGGCCTTCTCCTTTGATCTGCATAATTTTTTTGACAGCTTTGTGCCATCACCAAACGTTGGCGAATCATAGTGATCTTCTCTATTGTTTCTCGCACCAAGTCAAGTCTCAAAATTGGGGCTTCTTTTACATCTGCCCAACACACTGGCGACCTACACGGCCTGCTGTACGAGGCCTCAAAAGGTGCTATCCCAATATTAGACTGATAGTTATTATTATACGCAAACTCTTCCAATGGCAAATGATTCTCCTAAGAACTCCGAAAATCAAGCACACAAGCTCTCAACATGTCTTCTAGAATCTGTATAGCACGCTCAGATTGATCGTCCATTTGAGAATGAAAAGCAGTACTGAAAAGATGAAAATTCGTCCCCAAAGGTGCATGAAGAGTACCAAAAGCACGACGTAAAATGCGAATCTCGGTCGAAAACAATAGATACAGGTACTCCATGTAACCAAAAAATCTCACTGACGTACAACCTACTCAACTTGTCTACGGCTTCTTTCACACGAATGGAAAGAAAATGCGCAGATTTCGTTAGTCTATCAACCACAACCCAAACAGCATCATGCCCCTTAGGCGACCTAGGAAGTCCAAATACGAAATCTATCATGATGTTCTCTCACTTCTATTTTGATACTGGCAACGGTTATAATTACCCTGCTGGCCTTTGATGTTCTACCTTTACTTGCTGACAAGTAAGGCACCGAGAAATAAACTGAACCACATCACTCTTCATTCCCTTTCACCAAAACTAATGATGCAGATCATGATACATCTTGGTGCCTCCTGGGTGCACTATAAGGCAAGAATGGTAGAAATCACGCAACACGTCACCACGGCATGACTCTGACACAAATGCTCTCCCTGCAAATCTTAAATTCTAATCCAGGCTCATGACCCAACCCTTGGTGTCCTTTTTACTAGCAACACGATTCTGTAACATCTGAGCTTCCCGTACTGTCTGCTAAGCTTTTAGAACACGGTTAATCAACATGGGTCACGAATCTACTAAAAACAAGGTTGTACCCTCCTCTGTTTCCCTGAGACATAAATCAAACTCACCCACCTCCTTGAGCATGTTCCACTCTCGTATGGTAATGGAAGCTAACGAACCATGAGATCTTCTGCTAAGAGCATCAGCCACAACATTGGCCTTCCCGGGGTGATGTTGGATTTCAAAATCATAGTCTTTCATAAACTCCATCCACCGTCGTTGGCGTAGATTCAGGTCCTTCTAAGAAAATAAGTATTTCAAACTCTTGTGATATGAGAAAACCTCAAAATGCTCACTGTACAAATAGTGGCGCCACGCTTTCAAGGCAAAACCCATGGCTGCCAACTCCAAATCATTCGTCGAATAGTTCTGTTCGTGAGTCTTCAACTGTCGAGATCCATAAGCCACAACCTTACCCTCCTGCATCAAGACACACCTTAAGCCATCGTGCGACGCATCACAATACACTGTGTAACCCAAACCTCGTTCTGGAATAACTAACACTGGTGCACTCGTCAACCTCTTCTTTAGCTCTTGAAAAGCCAACTCACAAGCTTCACTCCAAACGAACTTGACTCCCTTTCGCGTAAGGCGAGTTATCAGCGCGACGAGTTGAGCGAAACTCTCACTAATTGTTGATGTTGCCTGCTAAACCCAGAAAACAACGAATCTTAAATACACTATTCGATTGTTCCCAACTCGTTACTGCATCAGTCTTTGAAGAATCCACAGATACTCCATTCCCCGACACCACATGTCCAAGAAACTTCACCTCAAGTATCCAAAATTCACACTTCTCGAATTTTGCATATAGTCGATGCTCCCTAAGAAGATGAAGAGCAAAACGTTGATGCTCCTTATATATCTCCCTTGACGGGGAGTAGAGAAGAATGTCGACTACAAACACAACCATAAAACTGTCAAGATACAGATAGAATATGCGATTCATTAAATTCATGAATGTCGTAGGAGCGTTCGTCAAATTGAATGGCATAACCAAAAACTCATAGTAACCATAACGAGTTCGAAAGGCAATCTTCGCTATATCTCATTTCCTGAATCTTAACTGGTGATATCTCAATCTCAAACTAGTCTTTGAAAAATAACTCGAGCCCTTCAATAGATCAAACAAATTATCAATCCGCGGCATAGGATATTTATTTTTCACCATTACCTGATTCAACTTTTGATAGTCAATACACAATCTCAAAGACCCATCATTCTTTTTGACAAACAAGGCCGAAGCTCCCCACGGCGATGTACTCGGGCATACAAATTCCTTATTAAGCAACTCCTGAAGCTGTACCTTAAGCTCTCACAACTGTGCTAGTGCAAAACGATAAGATGAGATCGAAATAAGAACGGCTCCCGGGAGAAGATCGATAGAAAACTCTACCTCACGACTTGATGGCAACTCAAATAGATCGTTAGGAAAGACATCTCGATAGTCACAAACCACAGGAAAAAACTCTCCTCGAAACAGCCTCATCCAACATGAGAGCAGAAAAGAGAAAACTATGGTTTTCTCGATTTTGCACAACACTGGGCATGAGCACTGAACCATCGTCTCGATCACCTATGAAACAAAAACAGTCACCCTCAGGTGTACAAATTGATTCCCTCCATCAATCATAATCGATGTAGGCACGATAAGTGGTGAGTAAATTCATCCATAGAATGATATCAAAAGTGGTCACGGCGAGAATGATTACATTAAACTCTAAACAGTAGTCGGCGACCTCTAACTCACAGGATCTACAGACTTGTCTCAACACCACGTTCCCACTGATCGGGGTCTCTACACGCAGCATACTACCCAACAAGTCTATCTCCAACCCCAAAGCAGATGCAAAAGCAGATGAAATAAAAGAATGTGATGCTCCCGTGTTGACAAGAACACTGCTAAGAGAGTACATCTGGTAACTGAGGTAGTCGCTGCAGTATCAGGCACAACCGGTGCCTTAGAGGAACTGAGATCTATAAGGGCGTGCACTTTGCCCTGCAGTCTCCTGGTCTGCTGACCATAGTTCTGCGCTGTGGGCTGACGCACTGATTGAATTGAGGTGCCTCCTTCCGTAACCCTAGAAGTTTTAGCTGCTGTTGCCGATACGTCTATCGTCCCTGTGCAGACTAAACAACTGGTGCACCTGTTGTGCTCTGTACATTACCTCTCCGAGAGCAGTTCCTACGAAAATACCCTGACTGGCCATACCCAAAATAGACTGGAGACTTTCTTCCCTGTACTGAACAGGTACTGAACTCTGAGACTGTCTCTTCTACGGGCAACCAGACGCACGATGCCCTGGCTGCCTACACCGAAGATAAATGAGCTCCTTCAACTCCGGCCTTCTTGATGAAGCCACTGAGGCTGCTGGTGCAGGAAATTGCTGAGAATTAGGACCAAACAACCTCTGTCGCTTATTTTTGTGCTCCTTAGACTGTGCACCTCCTCCATCTTGCTAGTTCCTGCCCTCTCTAGTCTTGCGTGTTCAGGGTATTTTCTATGGTGATGGTGGACTCCACCAAATTCATAAATACGCGCATCCTCAATGCCACCACTCGATCTCTGATCGCGGGTCTCAAACCCTTTTTAAACCTCTTTTCATGCAATTCGCCTGTAGCTACAACTTTCTATGCAAAACGAGACAAGCTGGTGAACTCCACCTCATACTGAACCACAATCATCACCCATTGGGTGAGAGAAAGGAATTCCTCTCGATAAAGGTCTCTAGAAGACTTAGGAAAGTATTTCTTTAGAAATACCTTAGCAAAAGCTGCCTACGTACCCTCCACGGTAGTTCTGGCAAATTTTCACCACTCATGGGCGCCACCTCTTTGTTGGAATGCGACAAATGCAACTCTTAAGTCATCCTCGACTATCTGCAATGTATCCAGAATTTTGGTTACGAGCTCCAACCATTCTGTGGCCACCTTGGGATTGGGGTCCTTAACAAAGGTAGGAGGGTCAAGACGTCGAAACTCTCGTATCGCAACAGTCTCCCTCGGCTTAGGTACTCTAGCCCCTCCCCTAGCGGCAGCAACTAGCTAACGGATGGAGCTTACCATCCCACGCAGCAAGTCTACCCCATCTATAGGTCCTTGGAGAGCATTAACATCCCTAGCATCAGGGATTGGCACATTCCCTTGGCCTAAACCACGCCACGGCCTCGACGTCCTCTCCGTGGACACATAACGTCTATATGAAAGAAATATAGAGCATAACAACATAAGATTTCATCTATCATGTTATTACCAACGTAAGATACATAATCATGCTAATACATAGCCATATAAGATCATGTAAATAGACTCCACGTATCATGGAGCACTGACAAGAGTGATGAGTAAATTTGGGTTACCTGCTTAGATTCTTTGCTAGAAAACACGTCGGCTAAATGTATTTTTAACTTGGCTTCCAAGTTAGTTAATCCAAACGCCAGAAGGCAAGACAAATCCATCCTAAGGTTTAACCTCCATACTCACGTATACACGACATCCGCTTGCTCAACAAGTTATCATCTTTATGTAATTAAAAAATTTAAACATATGCAACCAAGCACTTGCAACCATCCTCACCGGGTGATGCAACATCTTCCACGGCTCTTAGGTATTCGAATCTAGAGCTCTAATATCAAGTTGTCGCGCCCAAAAACTTGGGTCACGCGAACCACCCTAGAAAACCCGTTTTGAGATACTAAAATCCATCAAAAACACCTGAGCCCCAACGGGTCAACGAACATAAATGAAAGCGAGCTTAAAACCTTTAAAAAATGCACTTTCGAGAATTTATTTTATGTAAAAGAATAGCTCAAAAGAATAAGGTTACGGTCTCAAGAGTCAAGCTTTAAAAATAAAGAAACAAAGTTTTCAGAAATTGCCCAGTCTGTTTGATCGGTGCTTGCAAGCCCACTGGTTTTCCACTTGAAATACAAAACAGAATGTTTACCTCGACCGCTCGATAGACTGCTAGAGCGGGCCATCGAGCGGTTTGGCTTTGGACTAATTTTCAAAATATTTCCATGAAAACCCAACACTGAACCAATCTTGGAATTACTAAGGCATAATAAGCCAAACCCAAAACATGGTTAAAAATCCTCCATCGAGGCACATGAGTTGATATAAAGTATAAAACCAATCGAAAACTATTTATTAAAATGTTGAAACCAATCAGACGATAAACATTTCATATAACTATGAAATCATACAACCAACCTGAGGTTCCTATCAAAACATACAACATACAGGCATTAGTATTAAGGCCTCAAGGCTTATAAACATATGTTTTCAAATTCAAAACATATAATATCATTACATGATCCATTAATCGAAATGATGATAACAATCGGTCAACAAAACTACAAATAACAATAAAAGAGTTTTATCTTCGCATCCTCTGGGGCTCACCGAGATCAATCTACGCTATCAAATTTACCTGAAAGGTTTTAAATTCTACAACGTGAGCCGAAACCCAATAGGAATAGACTAGCATGTATTAAAAGTATAGCATATAATCACGAATTATATGAATAACTCAACTACACGAGTCTCAAAATGGTTTTTCATTCCAGAAATCACAAGTTTTTTTATAATTCCATAATGTTCAACAGTTTAACAAGAATATAAACGACACGTTATTTTTCAACCAGGTTTTCACAACCCACAGTGTTTCCTATGTACCGACTCTGTCGCACCGAGAACAAAGATAACAACTATAGACTCTCGTTCATTAACCTAGTTCTCGACCATCCAATGATCCGCTAGTTACTAACCAGTCCTATACGTAGCTACAACAACACACGCCTCCCATTAGGAAAATCACTTCATTTACGGGGATTAACCCGAAAGAATGAAGCACCTACTTGCGCAAAGTTTTTGAACTTACACCGAGGATAAATTGCGGCCTAAGCACACACATTATTACAGCACATCTATAGAATCATTAAAACAACACACAACTCAACTACGAAAACGTTTGTAAATACACACAGCCAAACACACAACATCTAACGACATCCAGTTACGTCGTCCATATAACCATGAAAATCGACTAACATTCTCAAAATGTTTCCACCATCTTAACCGAATCGTTTAAAACCAAGGTTCAACTCCAAGGGTTAGCTTCAAACCTCCAAAAACTTTGTTTTTCGTAACATTTACATAAATCTTTTTGGTTTTCAAAACTCATCTTTTCAAAAACTACGAACACGTATGTCTATCAACTTTGTAATAAGTTATAAAAATGCATAACATACTTTTTATCCAACCAAACACGGTTTAAACACAAAGTTTAACATTTATTGCATTTTAAAACTGTAAAAACGCATATAATTGCATGTAAGATAGATTATCTTAACGCTAAGAATCGAGTCCAAACCAAGCTAAAAGCAAGAGAGAAGGTAGAGGATTTGGTTTGGCTTTTATGAGAGAGAAAAAAAGCTTTCAAGAGAAGCGTCGGTGCGCAAACCCATGCATGAGCTGGCATTTAAGCATCCCATGCAGACAGACTATTCGAGCGGTTAAAACACCGATCGAGCGGTCCTGCCCAGAAAAGTGATTGAAACCAACATGCACTTTAAGCCAACTTATGCATAAAACAAATAGAAACATAATTTTCTATAACGATTAAAACGATAATCAACATATCATGTATAAATATTACAAAAAAAAAGAAATCGGGCCTCACAATTTCAGTTTTTAAGAATAAGATTGGGAGTGCAATTATAATTCTTTAGTGAAATAAATTATAATTTATATTTTTATGAAATTACTTTTGAGTTGAAGCAGGATTTCATAATTACATTAAGAACCTATGGCTTATTTACTCTACAGGTCCCCGTTATAGCCTATTTATATGCTGTTATAAAACTTAGTCGCCATGACAAGACATAACAGTCTAGGGTTTTCACGTATTGTAAAAACCAAAGAATGGGTGTCTAGAGAGGTTTTGAAGAACACGATAGATCAAAATTCACGCATTGTTCGTGTTTTGACATTCAGAAATATAGCAGAAAGTTTAACTTGGAGATTTGACTTATGGTAAAAGAATCACGGTGACTTGTTGACTAAAGTTTATTACAGTAAATGGAATCAATCCAACCAGAATTCGAAAGGTATAATTCTAAATTAACTTTGGGAGTTATGCCTGATTTTATTTTTGGTTGTTTGATATTAAAAAGTTTTAATCTAGAGCCTATTTCGGTAATTGCCCATTCGGATTCTTTTTTGGCTTAGATCATATACATAATCTTTGGATCTTAGTTTTTAGCCCCCAAGAATTGGTACCAGAGTCATCTTTAATTATGTATATGACTTAAATAAGAAATTCATGTAGATTTAGATTGTACTAACTTTGTTTTGCAGGCGATCTAATCCCTACTTTAATAGTTATTATTTTTGCATATTTGATTGCATGTTTTTAATGAATATTATTATTTGATTATGATTTTTTCTACGAAGATTGATCATGGTAGTTTGATTGTGAACTCTTTGGAGGCTTAGGAATCATGAGATGTTATTCCTCTATAGTTAATTTGTGAACTCTTCGGAAGTATATGGTCAATTTATTATTGTTTTAGTTTTTTGGTTTGAAAGAACGAAGAACGAGGAAGATAAACAGGCACGACAGGGTAGCAGCGCTGGCACAACAACCAGCGCGGCGCTGGCGCAGCAGATAGCTCGATGCAGGGTAGACAATGCGTGACAACACCGTGATGGCACGGTAGTGTGCAGGTTAGCGCAAAGCGCACCGCGAGCAGCGCACGTGCGCATGGGCGGCGCAGTGGGTGGCCAGGCGCACTGCACCGCCCATGTGCGGCAACTAGCGGCAATAGCAGTCAGGTGCGGGGGTGGTAGTGCAGGCTCGGTGGCGACAGTGGCTCGCAGTGCTTATGTGTCACAAGAATTCTGTTGGCTACAAGATTGTGATTGTTGTAGAGTTCCGTTTATGATAGGACTACATGAATTTTGGATGAACATGAATTCTTTGGCTTAAAGAGTCATAGCTAGACCATAAAGTCGAAATGATGCACTTATTTATTTATTTAAATGCGTGGATGGTTTATTCGGTTTCTGTTTTCTATTCATTTTTAATTAATTCAGTTATTTGAAATTAATTTTTTTATAATAGAAAATAAAATAAAATTTTCTTAGATTAATTAATTAGTTAATTTTGTTAAACAAAATTTTAGAATTTTATTTTGTTACTCAAAAACGCATTTAAGATGGATTTAAAAAATCTAGAATCATGAAAAATGTTAATTTTAAATTTTGAATTAATTAAATGAGTTTAATTTAAGTAAAATATTTTTTTTCAAAATATGTGTAACAGAAAATAAAATTAAAATTTTTAAGGTTTTATTTAAAATTAATTTTTTTGAAATAAAGAGAATTTAAAATTTTTATTTGTTATACATATAACATGTAAAGATGGTTAAAACCGAAATACGAGTGATTTTTAAGAATTATAATTTTATTAAAATTAAACAATTTTTATAACTCTAAAAAATCTTTTCAAAACTAAGCAGGTGAGAAAATTTATTTATAGATAAATCCTACGGTCTCCATCACTAGTTTGTAAGTAATGTAATTAATTTTGTGTGTTAACCTTAGGACCTTCCTCCTCATCGGACAGAATTAATTACGGTATTACATGTACAAATATTTTTTAGGGATAATGCTGCATAATTATTAGTGTGAATCACTTTTCCATCCGAGAGGTTCATTACGAAACGATTGATTCGGGATTATGTGTTGGTTTATATTTAGCTGTAAATAATAATATCATCGCCATTTAAGTCACTATTATTATTTATAAGACCGAAACTATGTCAGTTATTTAATTTTATTTGGCACAGTTTGTTGCCTAGATAATAAAATTAATAAGAATTGGCTTATCTAGAGAAATGTTGAATAGTAGATGACATTGCCATTGAGACATGCTATTCAATAGTTTTGCTCATCGTAATTAATATTTTTTAACTATTTGATTTTCAGGATAAAATAACCTTCAATTCTCTTGCGATTATACTCAAAGAAAATAAACTTACGGGTCCTATTTATGTTGACCAAAAAGAAAATCTAGATATCATTTTAACTGTTGCGGATTATAAGTTAGTGTTATCAGAGATTTGTTCACCAGTACCTGATGAGGGAGCGATCGAACAAAAAACCTGGGCTTATTAGAAGCGGCAGAAGACTGATCAGATGACTCACTGTTACATTTTAGCTTCCATGTCAAACGTATTGCAGTATCAGCGTCAGTCTATGCTTAATGCATATGGCATGATTTTGATCCTCAAAGAGATGCTTGGAGATCAAAATTCTGCGGCTAGACAAGTGGCCATGAAGTCACTGATCAACATAAACATGGCCGAAGGCACTCCAATTAGGGATCATGTTCTGAAGATGATTAGCCTTCTAAATGAACTGGAGATTTTTGGAGCTGAAATTGACGAGAAGACTCAGATCGATATCATATTCCAGTTGTTGTTTGATAGTTTTAAACAATTCTGCCTGAACTATACCATGAGAAAACTCCATTTTTTCCTGGCTAAACTATTTAAAGAACTTCAAGCAGCTGAGGGTGTTTTTAAGAAGCCAAAAAGTATTTTTGTTGTTGAAAAAAGTTTTTCACCTAAGCCGAAATATAGGAAAAAGAAAAAGGTTAAAAAATAGGGAGGCACAGGTCTAAGGGTAGCTAATGGGCCAAAAGTTGGTATGAAAAAGCCAAAAGATAAGTGTTTTTATTGCGACTAGACATAGCACTGGAAGAAGTAATGTCCAGATTTTGTCAGCAAGTAGAACAACCAATGTAATTTTTATTCACTAGTTATTAAAATATGTTTAGCGGTGTTATCTTTCAGTACCTATTGTGTAGATACAGTTGCTACTAATCTTATCTGTAATTCTTTGTAGGGGTTCTAGAAAACTAGACATCTCAATAATGGAAAGATATACCTACACATGGACAATAATATAAGGGTGACATAGTTACAGAGGGAGATGTCACTCTCAGTTTTAGTAGAGATAGATTTTTAATATTAAAAGATTGTTTTTATGTACTTTCCATAAGAAGAAATTTAATTTCTGTTTCTAGATTAGTTAAGGATAAATACTTTGTTTGTTTTAATAATTTTGTAGTTATTAAGAATAATAAAAATTTTATTAAATGAATAAAATAATACATCTAATTTACCACTTAAGAGAAAGAAATTTTTTTTAATGAACAAAACGTATATTTGGCACTTACGCGTAAGTCATATAAATCTGAAAATGATAAATAGACTAGTTAAAGATAGTTGTTTGAGTTAATTGGAATTGGAGGAACTTCTAGTATATGAATCCTGTTTGGAAGGAAAAATATTTAAGAGGTCATTTTCGACTAAAGGTTATAGAGCTATTGAACTGTTAGAACTAGTTCAATTTGATGTATGTGGACCTTTACTATCTGGGCTGGAAGAGACTTTGAGTATTTTGTCACTTTTATTGACGATTATTCAAGGTACAGGTATA
This sequence comes from Heliamphora pulchella, assembly GCA_032270985.1. Taxonomy (NCBI): domain Eukaryota; kingdom Viridiplantae; phylum Streptophyta; class Magnoliopsida; order Ericales; family Sarraceniaceae; genus Heliamphora; species Heliamphora pulchella. Next base: position 3,400,244 of record JAULJZ010000001.1, on the reverse strand, counting down.
TTTATTTGATGCACCATAAGTCTGAATGTTTTGAGAAATTTAAAAAATTTAAGACAAAAATAGAGAAGTGTCTGGGTAAATATATTAAGACACTATAGTTTGACCATGGTGGGGAATATCACTTTGAAAAGTTTAGGGACTATTTATCATTAAATGAGATTACATCCCAGTTGACTGCACCAAGCACTACATAGCAAAATAGTGTACCAAAAAGAAAGAATATAACTCTTATGGAGATGATAAAATCTATAATGAGTTATTCAGAGTTACCCGATTCGTTTTGGGGATTTGCATTAGAAACGACGGCTTATATTCGAAACTTGGTACCTTCTAAGTCAGTACCTACTACTGCCATATAGTTGTGGATCGGGTGCAAGTCCAGTCTAAGACATATTTGAATTTAAGGGTGTCTAGCACACGTGCTGAAAGGGAATATAGATAAGTTAGAACCGAGAACAGAAGTTTGTTTTATTGTCGGGTATCCTAAGAGAATGAAGGGTGGTTTATTTTATAATCTTAAGGATTAGAAGGCCATTGTCAGTACTAATATCCGATTCTTAGAATAAGATTATGTAATGAACCACAAGTCCAAAAGTAGAAATATTCTAGAAAAGCTGAGAGAAAATACCAGTAGTATAGGAGAAGCATCACGAGACAGTGTCATCGATATCCTATTACCTCGTCTTAGTGGGAGGATTATTGGGACACGTGCAGATCCTGAACCAGATCAGGGTGCTATCACAAACATGCCAATTTTATAGCCAAGGCAGCATGTGGATGATGGTGCACAGGATTCAGAATCAGCACAACGTGTCACTGCTAGTTCACAGACACAGGTAGTGTCATGTCATAGTGGGAGGGTTGTTCGTCAAGTTGATCGATATACGGTATTGGGAGAGTGTTTTAACAGTATCCTAAAAGAACTAGATACCGAACTTTGTAACTACAACGAAGCACTCCAAAATAAAGATACAGAATTTTGGCAAAGTGCTATGAATTCAGAGATGGAGTCTATGTACTTTAATCATGTCTAAGAACTTGTAAAACTATCCAAATGGATAAAACCCATCAAATGCAAGTGAATGTATAAGAAAAAAAGAGAAGCGGACGAGAAGGTAAAAACATTCAAAGTCAAGCATGTTGCAAAAGGGTTTACTTAGAAAGAAGAGATTGATTATGAGGGACTTTTTCGCCAGTAGCAATGCTTAAGTATATCCGAATTCTCTTATTCATTGAGGCCTATTTCGATTACAAAATTTGGCAAATGGACGTCAAGACAGTTTTCTTTAACTGAAGTCTTAACGAATATATTTATATGATATAGCCAGACAATTTTATAGCAAAGGACCAAGAGCACTTGCTGTGCAAGTTTAAGAGATCCATTTATAGACCTAAGCAAACACCTAGATCATAGAATACTTGATTTGATTAGGCCATTAAGTCTTATAGTTTTGATTAAAGTCTTGATGAGTCTTATGTGTACAAAATGCGTGATGGAAGCATGGTGGTGTTTCTAGTACTTTACCTGGATGATATCTTGATCATCGAAAACAATGTGGAGGTGTTATCTTTAGTGAATGTGTGGTTGTCTGTCCAGCTCGATATAAAAGACTTGAGAGAAGCCAGCCACATCCTTGGGATCAAGCTTATGCAAGATTGGAAACAAAAGATGTTGGACTTACCACAAGCTACTTATATTGATATAATCCTTGCTCATTTTAGCATGCAGGATTCCAATAAAGAGTTTCTCCCTTTCAAGCATGGAATCACTTTATCAAATGATCAGTGTTCTATGACAGCTATTGAGATAGAGAAGATGAAAGCAGTTTCTTACACTTCGGTAGTAATAAATCTCATGTATGCTATGCTTTGCACTAGACCCGATATCTGTTTTATCGTTGTCATAATTAGCAGATATCAGTTTAATGCAGGACAAGGTCATTAGACATTGGTAAAACATATAATTAAGTATCTTAAAAGGACTAGGAATTATATGTTGGTTTACTAGGCAGATAATCTAGTACCTTTGGGGTACACAGACTTGAATTTTCAGTCAGATAAGGACTCCCGAAAGTCTAACTCAGGATATGTGTTTACTTGAGAGGTAGAGCCATAAGTTAAAGAAGTATCAAGCAGTCCTGCATTACTGATTCCACTATGGAGACTGAGTACGTGGTAGCTTCTGAAGCAGCCAAGGAGGCCGTTTGGCTCAGAAACTTCTTGCTGAATTTGGATGTGGTACCTTTAGTATAGTCGACTATTACACTTTATTACGATAATAGCGGAGCAGTTGCCAACTCGAAGAAACCAAGAGCTTACAAGAAAAGAAAGCACATTGAGCATAAATATCACTTGATAGGAGAGATGGTATAGAGGAGTGACGTAATTGTGACCAAGATTGTATCAGTGGATAACCTTGCAATCTTTTTACAAAGAATTTATCGGATGTTTGGCAGATGTAGAGGGTATGAGAGTCAGATGTATGGCAGCATGATTTTGAGTATTAGTGGGTGATTGTCAGGATTGTATACTAAAAACCAGTTTGAATTTTTTAGTCTTTAATTTTATTTATTAATAAAATTAATTTTTTTATTTCATGAGAATATTAATGAGTAAATGTATGCATTTTATTAATTATTTAATATTGTCCATATGCGTCTTTTATTCTACATAGTATTTAATCTGATGTGCAGAGTTTGACTTACCTACAAAAGACAAGATTATTGATTCTTGTAAAATATAAGTTTATGGTTCACAGTTTTAGATGAAATTGAACACACCATCAGTACGATTATAATACAATATTTTAGTATATTTGTTTTGATTACGAGAAACGGTAATTGTTTCGACAATTATTATGACTTATTGTGCTAGTACACTTTGTGTGCATTGAATATAACCACGTTGAGGTAATTAATTTTATAGTTACTATACAAATTAGTTCACACCCCATGGTTATTATTAGTGCTTATGTTCTTAATCTTGAAATAATTGTTAGATATGTATATTTAATATTTTGTTATTTTTATTCATTAAATGATGCGATCTTTTATGGGTCTATAATTTCAGTAAATTGGATAACGCCATTAATTATATGGTGGATATTAATTATTAATTGAATTCACACCCTATGAATGACTTATTTACTCTATAGGTCCTCGTTGTAGCCTATTTATATACTGTTATAAAACCTAATCGTCATAACAAGACATAACAGTCTAGGATTTTCACGTATTGTGAATTCCAAAAAACATGTGGCTAGAGAGGCTTTGAAGAGCACGATATATTAAAATTCACACTTTGTTCGTGTTTTATCATTCGGGAATACAACATGAGGCATGACTTGAAAATTTGACTTCTAGTAAAAAATTACGGTGACTTGTTGACTAAAGTTTGTTGCAGTAAACGGAATCAATCCAACTAGATTTTGAAAGGTATAATTATAAACTAATTTTGGAAGTTATATCGAGTTTTATTTTTGATTGTTCGATATTAAAATTTTCTAATCTGGAGCATGTTTCGGTAATTACCCGTTCAAATTATTTTTTAGCTTAAATCATATACATAATTTCTGGATCCTGGTTTTTAGCCCCGATAGACCCTTGTTTTGAGCTGTTTAAAATTTCAAGTATGTTAGTGGCACTTGAAGGTCTTTGTTTTTAAGCCCGTCAGAGCCCATTTTCCATTTTGCCTCTTGAACTTTCAAAAGTACCCCAAAAAAGCTATAAAAATCAACATTGGCAAGCCTATAAAGCTTGACCAGTCATTAATTGGGGTATAAGCCACATGTTCGGACCAGCCATTTAGGAGCTCACCGCTCCTCGTTACAACACCAAACGAACATGAACTTGGGATTTATTACATCAAACGATTTCTCTTTTCTTTACAAATTTGATGTTATCTGACAACGAGAACTTAAGATCATGTGTTTGAACCCACAACCCAGTTAGCGACTATTCTTTGCTAGATACAGCAATGAGGAAAGTCAAATGATGGACAACTTTCAGAAAAATATGCCATCAATGTCGATAAATTCGTACATAAGATGAAGCCCAATAATGGGTAATTATTCTATACTTCCAAAGCAATGCTTCTTTCTCTCAAGTATAGTAGGTTTCTCGTGAAATTTCCAGTAGGATTCCACCATTCTGAGAATAAATTTGTTCATACACCATATAAAAGAGTGACTAAACAAAATAGCACTCCACATTCATATGAGAGGAGAAAGCATTACTTGTAAAGTAATGAATAATTCTAAGCCCGATGTGCCCTAGCAGTAGTATTTTACAACACAATAATTACATAAGACCTGCGGCCAAATAAATTTATATTATAAAAGAAAAGAATAGAAAAAAGAGGGAAAAAGCTAGAGGATGGTACAAGCATTTTCCTCTAATATAACTTTTGTCAAACCAATGAAGTAACTCTGCTTGCCTTCGAGGTACCTATCTTCTTTGTTTCTGTACAATCCGCCCCACCCTTCAATAGGATTGCATCACAGAACAAGCAACAGCTTGAGCCCAATGCCTCAATTTTGTCTTCACTTGTTGAGGATTGTCTCCTACACCAAAACATACATTAATCAAACAAATGGTATGCCAACACTATACAAGCAAAATTTAAACGAAGTGGCATTTTTTAATTTTTTTCATTTCAAATCAAAATATTGCTATTGTCGCTTATAATTTTGAAAATGTTCGTGGCACATCATCTTCATGAGTTTCTGTAACAACCCAAGTGATCCATTGACCTAATAACTTGAATAAATAGCCTAACAATACGACAAAAAATGCTTAAACTCAAGTTATTGGGTCAGTGATCCACCTGGGTCATTATAAATGATATGAGAGCTAATCTTGGTTTCTATATAGGAATCCGTGGTAGTGTGAATAGAGGAGTAGAGGCTCCGAAAAAAGGTAAATGCCCTGAGGTTGTACACCTTGTGCACGCTTATGGACTGCTTGTCATGGGCTGCTATTCATATCCCAACTAGGAGAAGATTTTAGGTCTCAAGGCGAGGATGCTGCGCCTTTAAGTAGAGAATATTATGATACTCCATCCTACATCGGTGAGAGATATAAATTAAGTTTGATATATAAAGAAACTTATTGGTTACTACTAATAACTTGGACTTATGTATTTTTGATCGCATTATTAAATTCATTATTTAAATTATTGAACAAGTAATTCAATTGGGTTGTTACTATTTTTGTGCAAATAAGGGCTCTAAGTTGCGGTATCGGTATCGAAAGATGTATCAACATTAATGATGCAATCATGTATCAGTTGATATATTAGTAAATATCTATATTAGAGAATTAAAATCTCGATACATATTGACTCGTTACGTAATGGAGGATATTTAGAACTCGATGCAACTTCTAGTGTTATGTTAGTTTCCTTAAAATTGAACTTTGCTCCTCTTTTGTTTATCTTTCTTTTCTTTTTCTGTTTTGCAAAGGGTACAATAACCTTTAATGAGTATAGCCTTTATTTATGGATTTACTTCTCAATAGTAGCTAATTCAAATTTTCTGAGGACTATTAAATGCATGCTCGACTGTTAACTGTAGGGCTCCAAAATTAACCGGGGCGTGCACAACTTTGCCTAGATACCCAATTATCAAAACTACAACAAAAAATTTGACCCTTATATTTATTTCTAATGCAATAATGAATTTAAAGATAAAAAAATTAATTAAAAAAATAATTGTCACAACGTTATAAAAAAGATCAAATAAGTTAATTTGTTTCTCCCTAATGCATTTAATGGATCGTCAACCCAGATATGTTATAAAAAGGATGAATAGGTTATTATTAGGATTTTTAATATGGTGGATAGATATGTATAACTAGAGGTGTAAAAGATATTCGAAAAATTCGAAAATCGAATCAATTTAATTTTTATGAGTTGAGTTGATTCAGTTTTTACAAGTAATTGACTTGGTTCTAGGTCTCAAAAAAGACAAATAGATAATATTGGTTCTGTTCTTGGATTAGTATGGGATTAACCCGAACTAACTTGAAAACTATATATATATATAAAGAAATAAAAAACATTAACCATTAGATTATATATATAATTATTGTGAGATTCATATAGAAAAAATAAATAATTTTTTAGCTTTACAAATTAAAAAAAAAGAGTTATTATATTAAATAATTATTATTAATTGTTATTTATTTGTTATATGTCATTTATTTCTATAAATTTTCTTACTAGATATTTGTCATTTCTTTTACTAAATAGATTGTAAAATAATTATTTAAACTTAAATTTCATGTTTTTATTATAATGTACGAGTCTTAATTTTTATTTATTATTTATTTTAAATTTTTAAAATTTATACATAGTGATTTTTTTCATGCGCCAAAGTAATTTTTAAAATTTACAATATGATTGAGTTAATTCTGAGTCTAAAAAATTATAACTGATAAAAATTAATTTAATTTTAAATTTAATACGAAATCGAATCAAACCTACCAATACACCATATAACCTAACTTATTAGTTATTTCCTTGGACGAAGCAACTTGCGGTTTAATTATAAAAATGCCACAACCACATTGGTGAAATATTTTTTGTGCTGAAATTCTTGAAGAAGAAAAAAATGGGGGAAAATTTTTTTTTCCTTAAAAATGGTCCTTGTTTGGGCTAAATATCAGTAATTTTTTTTTGTTTTTTCTTAAATCTTTTACTCTTTGACCAAAATTGATTTACTTTTTTGAATTGTGATGATGAGTTGAATCGAAAAAAAGTAAAAAAATAAAAAAGTTTAATAAAAAAAAAGTTAACTAATGGTGAATATAAATGACATAAAATTTAACTTATTAGTTTATTTTAACTTAATTTTATTTTTTTATGATTTTTTAATATTTTAATTAATTTTTTTATTTTTTTAAACTTGTTTCGATGACATGAGTCAAAAAAAAATATAATAACTTAGCTGAACAATAAAAAAAAAGGCATATTTGGGCTTTCGTAGAATTTATTTATTTTTGTCATATTTTTAATGAGATGAAGTTAAAAAGTAAAAAATGCTAAAGTAAGCAATAAAAAAATTGATTTATTGACTTATTATGATTTATTTTTATCTTTTATAATTTTTTTTAAATTTTTTATGTTAGTAAAAAAATTAAAAAATATAATAATTTAACTAAATAATAATGAAAAATTTATTAAAATAAAAAAATAAAAAAATAAAAAAATAAGGAATTATGCCAAGCCAAAAGTGCACTAAAAGAAAATAAGCAAATACTAGAGGGAAAGAAATGGAACCTGGGCTGCAAATCTTCCAGGAATCAGAGTCGCTTCCAGGGCTGTCAAAGGACGATGACCGGCTTCCAAGCGACCTAGACGAGTCCGCCATGGACGTCGTTGAGAGCCTTCCATTCGGCGACGAGACGGGGCTCGTCGAAAACTGCCGGTTCACGGCGAAATAAAGGTCGAGCGCCGGCAGCGTGTTGCACAGCCTCTGCCCGTCCTCCTCGTTGAACCCGAACCCTAGCTCTATGCACCCTTTGAGCTCGTTGAGGTCGTCGTCCGTCAGGTCCTCCGCATCGTTGATCCCCTGCTTCCTCCTCTCCTGCCTCAGAATCTGGCGGCGCCTCCTCTCCCACGCGATGTCGCGAGGCGTCTCGCACATCGACAGCTGCTTTGACAGCCTCCTCTGGTTCCTCCAGAACGGCGGCGCGTGCTCCAGACGCTGGAGGTCCTCGTTCTCCGACTCGGAGGAGGAAGACTTCGGTATTAATGGAGAGGAAGTCAGTGACTTCGACTGGTTCTGTGGCTCTCCCATCTTTCTCTCCTTTCTTTATATAACAGCTCGTTTGGATGCGCTGATTGGGAAAGGAATGAAAAAATATGATTGTGCTATCATTTTAATGGTTTGATTGCATGACCATAGAGAAAGATAAATGTAAAGAAATGGAAAGATTTAATTATTATTTAAAAGAGTAAGAATTTAGAGTGAAAAAAAAATTACTCAAATAATTTTATTTTGTAATATCCTTATCGTTTAATTCACGAAATCTAAAATATTTTTAATTTAGTAAAATCATGCATGTAACACACTTTTATTTCTTCTCTTTTTATTGAAACAAACCAAACATGATTAGACACAAACTATATTCTTCTCTCCAAAACACAATCATTTCGAAAATCTGATATTCTTTTCTTATTATTTAAGTAATTTTTTTTTTGTTATTCAAATGGGTTATAAAACTCACAAAAATATAAGTAAATGATCGACGATGAGTTGGTAGTGATAGTGACGGCAGCAGCAGAGGCGGAGCAAATAGAATGGATAGGTGGCCGACCGCCTCGGCCTGCCGGCCTGCCGGAGAAGAAGGGTTTGGGATCTATACAGTACCGGGGCGCCAGACGAACGTATAGTTTCGCGCTGGAATGCCGCGCGTTCCGGCGGGGAATGGGTTATTGTCTAATGATATTGGAAGAGAGAGCTGCACCAACCCGACCAGTTCTGGGCGCTGTCGCTTCCCGAGGTCTTTTAATGGAGGGAGCGGCAACGGAGGGCGTTGAGGCGGAGGTGACGCCCGCCCATCCGTTGTCGCCTTTATCTTTCTCTATTATCTCTTTCTTTTGCGAGTCTCTACACCACCCCTCATTTATAACCGCCATGCGCCAAATCTCTGTGTAAAATTGGCAAGTCATCCTTTTCAGCTCTTTGCCTAAATTACACACACTTTTGGCTGTCCCAATTGTTATCCTAATCATGCCACCCCACCCATGAACCAAAACCTCTTCGCTAAATTTAGAGCTTTCTCCATTTTTTTTCGCTCCATTAATCCTATTTTCATTTTTTTAATTTTTGTTTTTCAAAATGATTTTCAACCACAAAATTTTGTACAATAATACTATAGGGTCATGTTTTGCTAATTATAGAGTTTGTTCGACAATCAATTTTAAGCAGGTTTTAAGTTGGCTTTTTAGTTTTAAATCACTTTAAACTAAAAAGCCAAAAAGCACGCTTGGTTGGGATATGCGCGACTTTTAAACCAAAGATTTAAAGTGATTTTAAGTCAAAAGATAATTTTTTTTTACTTAAAGTTGTTATAATTTTTTAAAATTTATGTTTAGATAATTTTATATTCAATATGAATCTTGTTTTATAAATTTTGACGAGTAGATTTTAAAAATATAATTTTTATAAAAAATAATTGTGTATAATAAAAATTATGATATTTTTAAAAAATATAAAAAAATTTATGTAAAAAGTAAAAAGGACTAAAAGCATTTGAGTTGAAAAATAAGATTTTATGGGCTTTTAAGCAAAAAAACAAAAAATCGTCTTTTAATTGGTTGCCAAACGATTGCCGAGTGATCAATTTGGTAGGTACTTAGAATTAAATGGTAGATTTTTAATATTACATAAATATCAAAAAATTATTAGGTACTCCGGAGTACTATATAGCATTACTTATGCGGTACTCCCGATAAATAAGAATGTATAATACACATTAAGTGAGTCACTCTTATCTCCTATTAACCAACAAAGATGGTGTTAGCCCAAGAGTTTCTTAATTTGATTTTGATGATTTTCATAATTTATTTTCTAAGAATAAATGTCTTTAAATAGATAATATTTCATATTTCCAAAATAAAAGTGTTAACACATTTTGAACAATTAAAGTTGACACCTTAGCCAAAAAGAAATGACTTTTATCTCAAAA
>JAULJZ010000001.1:3373113-3388901 GCA_032270985.1 Heliamphora pulchella | reverse complement strand
AATCAGGCCTTAACGTAGTTCGGGCTCAGTTTTCACTCGGGTATTGACGCTCTCCTTTTGTAATGCCCTAACTTTTGTCATGGTCGCCCTTTCGGGTTTTCGGCCTTACTGGCTGCTCTAACTTTTGCCTGAGTTGCCTTCTCGGTTTTCAACTCAGCGAGCCTTTACTTTTATCTTATTTTTACCTCAGGGATAGTATTTTTTGAGTTGATCGAGGTTAACTGGAGTGGAGAACGCATTTCCATCCAGATCCATAATGATGACTGCACCACCGGTCATAATGGTTTTGATCAGAAACGGTCCGGACCAATTTGGCTTGAACTTTTCCCTCGGGTCAAAGATAGAAGCTCTGATTTCTATGAGAACTAAATCTCCTACTCTGAGGTCCCGAGTCTTGACCTTCTTATTGAACGCCCGAGCTATCCTCCTTTGGTAACCTTATACATCAAATAGGGCTTGCAGTCTTCTTTCATCAAACAAGAGCAACTCCTCCATTTGGTTTGTCTGCCATTCTGCTTCTGAGATACTGGCCTCGGCCACTACCCTTAGCGGGGGAATTTTCACTTCAATGGGGAGTATTGCTTCCATCCCATACACTAAAAAGTATGGCATAGTTCCAGTTGAAGTTCGGATTGACGTTCGGTATCCCCAGAGTGCAAAGGGTAGATGTTCTGGCCAATCTTTATGTGAGTTGATCATCTTTTGCAAAATTTTCTTAATATTCTTGTTCGCTGCTTCGACTGCTCCATTGGTTTGCGGCCGATATGGCGAGGACTTGTGTGCCGCTATTCGATATTCCTCGAAAAGATCCATGTCTTCCCCTTGGAAGTGTGAGCCATTATCCGAGATGACCTCGTGGGGAACTCCGTATCGACAAATGATATTTTGCTTGATGAACTTTGCAACATGGGAGGCCTTCAATACCGAGTAGGAAGCAGCTTCCTCCCACTTGGTAAAATAGTCGATGGCCACTAAGATAAACTCATGTCCATTAGATGCCTTTGGTGTTATTCTACCAATCACGTCGATGCCCCATATTGAGAACGGCCATGGTGATGTTAGATTATACAGCTGAGACGGGGGAACATGCATGAGGTTTGCATGAATCTGACACTTATGACACCCCCGCACAATCTGTATACAATCCGTCTCTATTGTCATTCAAAAGTACCCTTGTCGTAGGATCTTCTTGGCTAACATATTTCTACTTATGTGCGGCCCACAGACTCTGGCGTGTATCTTTTTCATCAACTCTTGGCCCTCTTCAATGTTTACACACAGCTTGTTGACCCCAGAATGTCCTCGTTTATACAGTCTACCACCACAAATGATAAACTGCGCAGATAGTCGTCGTATTTCCCTTTTGTCCTTTTTACTGGCAAACTTGGGATATTCTCCTTTCTCTAGGAAGTTCTGAATGCCAAAGTACCATGGAAGGCCATCAGTGCTTTCTTCGATAGCGGCTGTCATCTCATATGTCGGCTTTCTCTTATATTCAATTATCAAGGGCCTCATGTGGACTCCGGACGGTAAGTCAATCATGGATGCTAGGGTGGCCAGTGCATCAGCGAACTTGTTCTGCAGTCTCGGCACATGGGTGAAGATCACTGATTCGAAGCATAGTACTAACTTTTCTAGTTCTTGATGATAGAGAATTAAGGTTAAGTCCCTGACCTTATATTCTCCTTTTGCTTGTGAAACTACCAGTGCTGAGTCTCCGATGACTTCTAGTTTCTTTGCCACTAATTCTAAGGCTGCCTCCAATCCCGCTAAACATGCTTCATACTCAGCCTGATTGTTGGTGACTTCAAAACTGAGTTTTAGGGACAACGGAACATGTGAATCATCGGGGGTGATAAGAAAGATTCCTATTCCATAGCCATATTGATTAGATGCGCCATCAAAATATAGATTCCATTTGTCATCCCCAACTTTCATTAACTGTTCGTCGGGAAACTGGAACTCCGTGTTTTCATCCCCTTCGACTGGTTGGTCGGCCAGAAATTCTGCCACTGCTCTGCCATTGACTGACCTCCAGGTGACATATTGGAGATCAAACTCGGATAATAACAGCAACCATCGGGCCAGCCTTGCTGTTAGTGTCGAATTTACAAATAAGTACTTCAACGGATCCATTCGGGAGATGATATTCACTATGAAAGACAGCATGTAATGCCTCAGTTTTTGGGAAGCCCAAACCCAGGCCCAACACGTCTTCTCCAGCGGCGTGTACCATATTTTTGACCCGGTCATCTTCTTGCTTAAGTAGTAGACGGCCTTTTCGATTCTGGTTTCTCCTTCTTGTGCAAGCATACATCCCATAGCTGAGTCAGTCACTGACAAGTAAAGAATTAGTGGTCTGTCAGGTTCGGGAGGAGCCAAAACTGGTGGATTTTGTAGGTACTGTCGTATGGCATCAAAGGCGTCTTGGCATTTCTGATCCCATTCGAATTCAACTCCCTTCTTCAACAGACAGAAGAGCGGTTCACAAGTAGTTGTCAATTTTGCGATGAAGCGGCTGATGAATTGGATCTTTCCTAGAAAACTCCTGACTTCTCGCTCGGTCCTTGGAAGAGGCATTTTCAAAATTGCTTTGATCTTCGAGGGGTCAACTTCGATGCCCCGTTGGGTGATCATAAATCTAAGCATTTTTCCGGCGGTGACTCCAAATGCACATTTCTGTGGGTTAAGTCGCATCGTGTACTTTTGAATCCTCTCGAAGAATTTCCGCAGTGCTGTAATGTGGCCATCCCGATACTTAGACTTGACTATCATGTCGTCCACGTATACTTCAACCTCCTTATGTATCATGTCATGCAATAAGGTAGTGGCAGCCCTTTGATAGGTTGCCCCGACATTTTTCAAGCCAAATAGCATAACATGGTAACAATAGGTGCCCCAAGGCATGGTGAATGTCGTATTTTCTCTGTCCTCAGGGTCCATCAGAATCTGGTTATACCCAGAGAAGCCATCCGTGAATGACAGCAAGGCATGTCCCGCTGTACTGTCTACTAGGACGTCGATGTGCGGTAGCGAAAAATCGTCCTTCGGGCTGGCCTTATTGAGGTCCCAAAAATCTACGCAGACTCGGATACGACCGTCTTTCTTTAAAACTGACACTATATTGGCTACCCATTTCGGATATTCGATTACCATTAGAAATCCAGCGTTGATCTGTTTGGCAACCTCTTCTTTGATCTTCAGGGCCCATTCTGGCCAGATCCGTCTTAATTTTTGTTTGACCGGTTTAGCATCAGGGTATAGGGGATGTGGTGCTGGATAATGTCGGGATCAATTCTGGGCATATCGTCGTAAGACCATGCAAACACATCTTTGAATTCTTTTAATAACGTTATTAATTGTTCTTGTTCAGCTAAGGATAAAGAAGAACCAATTTGAACATTTTGCGGATTAGTTTCATCACCCAGATTTATTGACAAAGTTTTTTCAATTATTGGTTGGGCACGCATTTCTTCTTCTCTTTTTATTAAAAGCTTTATTTCTTCGAGAATATTCCCGTCGAATTTAAAATTGTCAAAAAGCGTATGAAATAAATCGAACAAAGCAGAGTAACCGAAAATCATGTTCATTTCATTAAGAACAGTAGGAATTACAAACTCAATGGTAAAAGCAGGGAGATGAGCACTAACAGTCGTGCCCTCAATTACAGACGCCAACTCAAACTTGGACTCAGGATAGATAACCTGCACACCAGAAGACTCGATGGACAAATTCTTAACTTCCTTTGTGGCCACGCCGACGATGAGCTTGGTGTAGTCGGCTGGCGCGCTGAAACCCATCATGAAACAATCCAATTCAGTTATACGCAACTGAGCCATATTTTCATTGAACAGCACGCCCAGGTCAGCTCCATCAAACTTGTCGGCCCAGTCCTCTTCTTGAATCTTCTTTTCTTCTTTCTCTCGTTCCACTATTCCTTCCTCCTCTGTGTCAGACAATTGGTGGCTGAAAAAGATCTCAAACCCAGGCAGCTTTTGATTGGTTTCTTCGTCGATCCACGGCTCTGAAAAATCACAATACGAGAAATCTTCCCCTTCTTTGACGAAGTATCCATTGAGTGTCCCAAAATAATTGGCCTTTTGCCTCCTTTTAGGCCCTTCTAGATCTTCTTCCGTTGGCTCATACCCAAGACCAAAATGGTACGTAGTTGGTAGTACCTGAATGGGTTCCGGGATTCCCTACAGTTTACGTTCCAATCCCATACCAGGGAAGAAGGACATTTTTCTCATCATGGTTACAGCCTTTGGGTTGACATACCTTTCTTCTTCATTCATCAGCGTTTGAACAGCCTTTGCTTCATCGAACCAAATGCCACTGAGCAACACGTCATCTTCACTATGCTGAACTTCTAGTAGAGTTGTGCCCTCTTCTCTTTTTGGAGGGTAAATACTGTCCTCTCCATGAATGGTCAAAACTGCCCCGTTCCTTATTAATTTTAATTTTTGGTGAAGGGTAGATGGTACTACTTGGACATTTGGGTCATGCAGCCACGGCCCGCCCAGCAGTAGATTGAAGAAGGCTGGTACATCTAGCACGTGAAACTCAACTGAGGTTTCCAAAGGTCCTGCTGAAATGGCAAATGACACCAGTCCTAGCACATCCCTTCTTGTGTTGTCGTAGGCTCGTACTCCTTGATTGCAGGGAGTGAACTGGTCTAGGCTCATCCCTAAGCAGACGGCTGTTCTCAACGGGCAGACGTTCAAAGCAGATCCATTATCAATAGGGTCACCGGGACCCATTTATTTAGGCACTTGACGGTGATGTGAAGCAGCTTGTTGTGACTTTTTCCTTCAGCGAGCAAATCCTTATCAGAGAAAGAAATGAATTTTGGTTCAACCGTCGGCAGAATCAGTCCAATCAATTGCTCCGGGGTTGCTTCTATCGGAACGCTGGCTTTATTCAAAACTTTCAACACAGCTTGCCTATGTTTGTGCGAGGCCATCAGTAGCCCCCAAATGCTGATGTTGGCTTGCGTCTTTTTCATCTGTCTCAATACAGCATCATCTTCCTCCTCTTGCTCTGTCTCTTTCCCTTTTCCACTTGGCTGTCCCTTCTCTAGCTGAGCTGGCTTAAAATGTCGTTCACTTCTAGTTAGGTGTTCCACGCCGTCTTCGGGGTCCCATAACCCTAGCATCACAGTTTCAGTCTGTCTTACTTCGTTTACGTGTAGAGGGCTTTCGAACACCCACAAATCATTTAAATCACTAATGGCTGCACTTTCCCGTCTTTCCTTGTCATCTTCAATAGCCCATGTGTTATCGATTTCTTTCCAGATGTCCTCTTCAATAAAATTCACTTGCTGTTCACGAGCGGCCCAAAAATTAGTCCATTCGTTCCCATCAGATTTCAACACAACCCTGACCAGCCAATAGGATTGCATGTCGTCAATGTGTACTTCCTCCTCACACAGTTGGGGAAGGGTGATTTCATCAAGTACATGACCGAACCCATAAGGTCGAGTCGGGTAATCCAATGGCCAGTCATCCTCTTCATTGCGCTCCTTCTCTTGTTGGTAGGTTTGGATTAACGGTCGATACCATTCCTAGGCATCATCATTTCATTCTTCCATCCTGTCACGACTGCCTCTAATCATCATGAATGAGCATACTGTTTGGTTCTCAGTTATTGAAACATGAGGGCGGGGCAGGTATGCTGAGCAGATGTGCTGACTTGGGTCCTTCGATTCTCCTAAAGACATGTAATTTACCCCAACCTGCCTGGTATGATTTGGCAGTGGGTTGGTTATGACATTCGGCTTTAGGGTGGCTAATGGAGGAGGGATCACTTTTTTGTCATTGAGATTCTGGATCTCATGACGGAGTCTCATGCACTTGTCTGTTAGGTGCCCTTGGATTTGATGAAAGGTACAATATTGGGAGGCATTGTATCGCGGAGGAAGGGGATTAGGAACAGACATGAGGTCTAATGGCTTGATGAGCCCCTTCTCGACGAGTTGACTCAGGGCGGTGGATAAAGAAATATTGAGGGGGGTGAAGACCCTCCTTGGCTTTTGTTGTTGTTGGCCATTGTCTGACTGTTGAAGGTTGTTTGCTGGATGGGTGGAAGAAGAAGGATTTAAAAGGTTCACCTCGCCCGAGCGGGCAGCGGATGGATTTTGGTTGGTTGTGGGAAAGGTCCTTCTTGGTGGTTTCTGGCTTGGCTCAACTTTTTTAATGTCCCTAGACTGGATTGCATCCTCTATTTGAACCCCGGCATCAAACAATTGCTCAAATGTGGAAAGAGGCTGTGTGATCAGATAGCGTTTCAAGGGAGGCTGAAGATTCTTCACTATGATCTTGACTTGCTCTTTTTCGGAGGGCCAATTCGTCATTTTTGCAGCCTTACCCCTCCAGCGGGTCAAGAAATCAACAAAAGGCTCCCTGTTTTCTTGACGAGTGGTTTCTAACTCCCGAGTTGTTACATCTAACTGGACATTATAACTGTACTGGCTGACGAACGCCGTAGCTATGTCTTCCCAAGTTCTGGTCTTTGCTATGTCAAGGGAGAGGAACCATTTTTGGGCTGCCTCAGAAAGAGATCGGTGGAAGGGCTGGACTTTCATCTGGTTATCAATTTCCATTGGCGACAGGGTACCGACATACATTCGGAGATGAATTCTGGAATCTCCGGTTCCATCAAACTTTTCCATGTCAGGCATTTTAAACTTTTCTGGTAGCTTAGCATCGGGAAATAAACATAACCCTCCCACATCTAGCATATATTCTTCGATTCCTTTTTCCTTTCTAAGGACCTTCTCCATCTGGTCAATTTTCTCGACTAATGCAGACTCTTTGGACTGAGCGGTATTTTCTTCCTCAACTATCACCTGTCGAGGATTCCACAGTGGTGGTGAAACGACTTGTGGTCCATCGGTGACTTGATTGTCATCCCAAAAGTCCTTGGCATTCTCAGTCGCGTCATCTAGTTGCCCATTCATGACGGGGATACGGGCCTGAATCTCCCGAGTCTGTGCTTGGCACTGCACTTGGGTCTAGGTCTGCTGTTCTACAGCCCGCTGTATCTCAGTAATAACCCTCATCAGGGCTGTCAGGTTAACTTCGTTCTCTACCATATCTGTTGATTCGAAAACTCTGCGAAGTTTGCTCGATTCTGATCTTACCCAAACTCGTTCCGACTGTACTCTCCCTGGATCAATGGTAACCCACAGAAACACCTGAATCGTACAAGCAGAACAACCAGCCTCAGACATTTTTTGAAAGAATTCAGACGACAGACAGCAAATATCCCAGATACCCAAACAGCTGAAACTAAAACAATGCCCATGTCGGGCCCATACCAAGATAACAACTGAACATCTGAAGACCCCGGATGAGGACCAAAGGGGATATATCAACTAAGCTCTAGAGGAAAGGTTTTATCTTAAGCGGACGGCGTTCCGACAAAAGGACTATTTTATCCCTCAAGAGGCTGGTTAGACCTACGAGTTTAACGAGCATAATGGTAGAAAACCTTTCTCATATGGGTTGAAAAAGGGTTGAAGAAAGCAAGTCTAGACTAAAGAAAATGTAATCATAGAAAATGAAAAAGAAAATGGAGTTTTATAAGAAAAATAAACACTACCATCAAAAGAAAAGAAAAATAAATGCTTAGAAAAAGAAATTACACTAATATTGAAAGAAATGAAGAAAAAAATGGAATATTATGAGAGATTTTAAAGAAAATAATAAAAGAAAGAAAATAAAATATTAGAAAAGAAAAGAAATAAATGATACATTTGAAAGGAAATTACATTAAACTAAAAGGAAAAGAAATGAAACATTAATATTGAAGAAAAGAAAAAAATAAATAGGACATTAGAAATGAAGATGAAATCTATATTAAAAAGAAAAGAAGAATGATTATAACATTACAAGAAATTTAAATTACATTAAAAGAAAAAGAAAATGGAATGCACTAATGAATGAAATAAATACTGAAAGATTAAAAGAGATTAATTACAACTATTTTAATTATCAAATATGAATATAGTATTGACAACTATATCCATATGGATGTAAATGCATTATTATAACAATTAACAACATTATTTAGTTGTAATTGCCAAAATATATTTGCACTATTTAATGAGTTTACTAAACTTAATGTAAGTAAATAAGTAAAACAACTAAATTCAAGTGAACAAGCAAAGCAAAATTAAACAAACTAAACATATTCATTATAAATGAATTAAAACGATTATGTAAGCAATTGTAAAATGAAATAAATAGCGAAATAATCAAATTAACCCGATCACTCCAAATAGGTAGGAAATAGAGTTAGAAGGACCGGGGATCTGAACGGGGTAGCTAGATTGCCGAAAAATCCTTAAGTTGTGAAATGTACCTCGGCGTGCCAATCCTCGAGTGGTGATCCAAGAAAGATTTCAACGTTGGTCGGAGGTTCGACAGGGTTTCGACGTCGGGGCTCGGGATTGCTCGGTATATTGGCAGAGTCTCTCTCACTCAAAATTCGTACTGAAAACGTACGCTGGGGTACGGTATTTATAGAATTCTTCAACTAATGAGATGTTGCCACATTTTGGGACACGTCAGGCCATTTGGAGTTGGCGGTCACCACAATGCAAGTTGGCGGTCGCCACAATGCAAGTTGGCGGTCGCCATGATGAAGGGTGACGGTCGCCACTTTTGGCTAGGGTTTCCACAAAGTTCTATGGCGGGTGCCACAATGCAAGTTGGCGGTCGCCTTACTTGGGCAGCAAGTTTTGATGGTTCGTCAAAATTTCATTGGTTTGAAAGTTCTGGGTTCAAATACCGAGCTTGGATCACTTTTCGAGGATTGTATCGAGGCATTATTCCACCTGTTTTTATCATCGGATTCACCTAAGTTTGGGCGGGGTCAAATTGGGGAGTCTATAGTTGCGCAACCCGGCAATCGACTTTAACAATCCAAAAATGTACCTAGAGGTATCAGTAGCCATAATCAACAGGGCTCGTTTGGGATCGAATGACTTTTGGCACGTAGAAGTGCAGTGGCGCTACTACGGTATTTATGAGGTGACATAGGAGCATGACTCAGTTAATCGCTACTTCTAGCCGCATTTGTTTGTTTAGGTTTTAGTACGCAAGGTGTTGTACTTTTTCCTTGTGCTTGAAGGTTGAATGCATGTTATGTGAACTCTTAAAAACCTGCACTAGTTATGTGTTGGGCTGAAACGTAAGTGTTCGCTGTTAAGAATCTCTATAAGTAGTCTTACGAACCTCAAATTTCACTCCACAAGATCCTAAAACATAAGAAATAATCAAGAATTGAAACAACCCCCAAATCTCAACACTCCTCTAGGATGGCTGATAAACGATCGAACCACCGACAAGTTAACAAACTCCTAAATGATGAAGCACCCGGGCTACCCTAAGTTTTACGAAAACCACCATTAGAACCGCGCAACTTTATCCTTATGAGTTCCTTTCTCATACCCATGTGTCAACTCTCGTACCTAATTAAAGCTCTTAAGTACCTTCCTTTCTAATATCACCGGTTCTGAATATTCGACCTTGGTGAAATCTTTTTCCCTCGTTCAGTTCTCTCGATCTGATACCACATTCATGTGCAGTAATTTTGTGAATTCTTTATTTACTTTTGAAATCCCAACCTGTGGAGTAGACTTGGATGCTTGAATTGAAGTACGTTAGGCCGACATAACTTCAGGACAAATATCTAGTTTGGCTACCATTGCTTAAACATATCTTTTGTCAAGATCTGATGTTGCACAGATTGGTCCCAAGAACATCTCCCCTTTTGTAATGTTCATTAGTTATTGATCTCTTATCTCCAATGCTTATAAGCCTCAATCAACCTCTCAATCTGGGTCAACGCTGATTGCTTTAGCTAAGACCCCTTACCCTAAACCAATCTATCTTTGAACCATATGGGATTCCAACCTAAGATGTTCTAACCCTCGCTATACTTCGTGCTTATACTATTTGAAATCCTTGACAAAACACTTGACTATTTGTTGCCCTATACCGTTTCTCCTGAGACTTTTAAATTTGATTTGACCATCCTTATTGAACCCTGCGTATGTTTTTGTCTGTCCTTGGTTGACCTTCAAAACTTAGCCCCGTAGATCAGTAAGGAGCGATAGTCATCAGAATATTATGTCACTAGGCTTTAGCACTTTTACGGGAAACGGGGACGATGCATGAGAACCTTCTAACGCCCCTTCGAAGCGTGAAGAAGATTTCTTCTTGGTGTCAGGGCTTAGAATATCTGTCAACGTTCGTGTTTAACAAAATATTTTGAAGATCAAGACCCCTGACTGCAGGAACGATTAAGTAAGGAATTATTCAACTAATTACATCTTTTCAAAGATTTCGACAAATAGAACTATGCCATTAGCAATCTATGGTTAGAAATGATAGTTTCACACCAAGGGATTCACAATACCACCATGTGACATAATTCAACTTTTCCCAAACTAGTTTATAGCTAAACCACCCATTCGATAAACCAAGAAGCAAAAAATTCATACTAATAGTAGGAAAGTGAAAGACGAGAAACAATCTCAAACTTATGATAACCTTAGTATGCTAGCAAATGAGGTACGTCTATACACATCAATATTCATGTTAATTTTTCCTACCAAAACATTAGAATCCAAATCTTACCATCCCTGCCTTCAATGAAAATTTTGACGATAACCTTAAACGTCAAGAGCCTAATGAAGAATTAACCACCAAATAACAATGGGTCACATGACTAGATATTTACCACAATCATACCTTTTATCACGTTCGTTTTACCCTAGGTTGATCGACTACCTGAGAAAATTGATCCAGCCATTGGAAGAGACACTCATACCCTATGTACCAGCACGTCAAGGACAAATGGTAGAAGCCAAGAGGAATGGTACAATCCTTGAAAAGACCGAAGAGAAATGGAAACATATAACTACAAACTTCATCACCAGGATTATCAAGATCACCTTGAGAACTGACAACATTCGGGTTACAGTGGATCGCCTCACTAAGACCGCTTGCTTTCTATTAATAGACCTCGCTAACATTAGTGACTACAAGCAAAAAGTACATCTGTGAGAATTTGCATCAACATGAGTTCTCTATTATACTCAACCGAAACTCGTACCTCACCTTCAGATTGATGGGCAATCCAAACGCACGATTCTAAATCATCAAGGGCATGTTAAGAGTATGCAAAGGGGAATTAAAGGAAATTCTTACTTTTGGTCAAAATCTGCTTACAACAACAAACAACAGTAAGAGCTTGATATAAGTGCAACTAGCTAGGGCATAAAATAGCTCATTGCCTGCTAAAAAGTGAAAAAGACAATTGAGGAGGACCACTAAAGAACAACAAGAAGTTCACGCGCTCAGAACCTTACTCTCAAGATGGCAGAAGGAAACAACTAGGAAAAAGGATGCCAAACTTAGTAATCTGTTATAACTACCAAAAATTTAGACATAAAAGGTCTGAATGCCCACTACGAAAAGGATTAAATACAACAACCATCAGTAGGGACAGAGCTATAAAGATCAAACAAATCTATTGCAGCAAGGAACGAGTGGTTTGAAAAAGATAGTGCAACTTGACCAACTAGAGAGCGATGAATGGAGTGTTCGCCCTTCATAGGAGAAAAAGGAGTATGCATTGATGATCGGAGGTACGCCGCATTCGCAAGCTCTAAATTATACGTTAGTTAAACTTGTTGCATCATCCCGGGAAAGGGTATCCTTGAAGGATAAAGACTTTTAGGTTAACACTAGTTAAACAACCCCGGCGCCATGAATATGCGACGTGATCTTTGAAAATTGTGTAGTAGTCAGTCTAAGATGTTAGTAAGACAAAATAACCATTACTCAAAGTGCTGAACATGTAAGCCCGACCCTATCCACATCCTCAATAAAGAACGACTCAAGTAAACAAGGACACAACTTCGAAGAGAAGTGATGTAAGTAAACCATCCATAACTTTTCACACGAAATTTCGAGGATGAAATTTATTCTAAGGGGGGTAGATTGTAACAGCCCGGTTCGGACCCTAGTGGTAACAACCTGGATTATAATGAACCGTGTAATGACCTGGCTCAAACCCTAGTATTAGAAATGGTTAACCGATAAGGTCTTAGGTCGCTGAAAAATCAAAAATTCTAACTTAACCTGAAACCCTAATTCGATCCGAAAATCCTAAAAAGATCCAATACTCAGAGGTAAAGCCCCAATACTCAGAGGTAAAGCCCTAATACTCAGAGAAGACTCCTGACATCCTAAATTAAGTAAATAACACAAAATATGTGGTTAAAAATAAAAAATTCTCATAATTAAGGTAAAATGACCATTTTGCTCCTAGTATAGCAAAAAGTCTTAAAAACTTAAATTTTGACACATGGACGCTCCAAATTAGATATTTAGATACAATCAAGTAGAAAAACACAAAATAACAACAAAAATGATAAAAATACCCCTAAATGGCCAGTTACCTTGGGATTTATGCCTAAAAAGTCACTTTTTGCCTTTTTAGCTAAAAAATGAGAAAAAGTTATATAAATCAAGCATTATGATGATCCAAGATTATCTAAACAAATAATATACATGATAATATTGTTGGAGGCAATACTGCCAAGATTATTATTTTGTAAACGATTTTCGATAAAAAATAACTGAACAGGCAAAGGCCGAAACAGGTTCCAGATAAAAATGTTGACGTCAAACGATCAAAAGTAGAACCCATGCAACCAAAGTTAATTTAGAAGAATACCTTTTGTCGATCGATTCTTCAACTATGATTTGATTCCGTGTTGAAGCTCCTGTCAGATCTTCTAATGTATTCCCTTACGCGATCCTCGAACGTAGTGTGGGGTATGGACTATCTAGAACTCGTACCGGCAGAACTCAGATATATTTTTTCTTGAAAGACAAGTTATGATATATCAATATAAAATTGGTTTATCCTACCCGCATATATATAGGGCTACAACTGGGACCTGGAAAGTAATTATGAGTAAGACTTCCAGTAGAATACAGATACCTACTAACGGTTTCTGCAATTATGAAAAGACTGTTAGGGTTAGTATACTGAAAATCATGTTTTTAGTATTATTTTAATAAAATTAATTTTTTATTTTAGGAGAATCTATATGAGCAATGTATGTGTATCATTTTTAATGTTATGCATGGATGTCCGATATTCTGTACAGTATTTAATCTGGTGTGTAGAGTAGGCTTGCACACAAAAGATCAGATTTTAAGTTCTTACAGAATATAAGTTTTATGTTCACAGTTTAGATAGAAATGGACATACCATCGGTACAATTGTAGTACAGAGTTTTAGTAGATCTATCTTGGTTACGGGGAGCAGACAATAGCGTCGTCAATTATTTTGACTCTCTGTGCTAGTACACTTTGTATGTATTGAACGAGGCATCTATGGTAATTAATTTTATACTAACTATATAAATTAATTCACACCCTAAGGTTATTATGACTAGTACTTATCCTCTTAATCTTGAAATAATTATTGATTTGTATATATTTAATATTCGTTGTTTTGATTTACTAGAGGGTGCGATCATATATGGATCTATATTCTCAGTGAGTTGGATAGCGGTATTATTTATATGGTAATTATTAATTATTGACAGATTCGACGTCCCGAAATATCAAAATTGATGATACCCCCTTAAGGAAGTTTATAAGTTTTGACAGGACCAAATCCTGCAAGTGAATTTAATTATCCGGCGGTTAAATAAGTTAAGCGAAAGGGCTTAAGGAATATCAAGATGCCGATTAAATTAAATTGTCAGTAATTAAATTTAATTGGCGGGTATCGAAAATCTTAACATGGGGAGAAATGGTAAACATTTAGTAACAGGAGCTCAATACAAGAAGGTCTTGAGATTATGGGTCAAAGTGAAATTATAGTTCTTTAGTGGTGCGAACTGTAATTCAGTATTTTATGGAAATTGCAGAAACCGCTGCATCTTTCCATAATTGCAGAAACCGTTGGTAGGTATCTGTGTTCCACTGGAAGTCTTACTCATAATTACTTCTCAGGTCCCTACTGTAGCCCTATATATATGCGGGTAGGCTGAACTAGTTTTATATCATTTATCATATTTTGTCTTTCAAGACAAAAAATATATGGGTTCTGCCGGTACGAGTTCTCGATAGTCCGTAACCCACACTATGTTTGAGGATCGCGTAGGGAATACAGTAGAAGATTTGAAAGGAGCTTCAACTCGAAATCAAATCGTAGTTGAAGAATCGATCGACAAAAAGTATTCTTCTAAATTAACTTTGGTTGCATGGGTTTTATTTTGATCATTCAACGTCAAAAGTTTTATCTAGAGGCCGTTTCGGCGTTTGCCAGTCTAGTTAATTTTTTACCGAAAATCGTTTGCAAAAATAATGATTTTGGCAGTATTGCCTCCAACAAAGACGCAGCGGTTTCTGCAATTTTTATAAAATACTGAATTACAGTTTGCACCACTAAAGAACTATAATTGCACTTTGACCATAATCTCAAAACTTTCTTGCATTAAGCTCCTGTTATTAAATGCATACCATTGCTGACAATTTTATTTAATCGGCATCTTAATATTCTTTAAGCCCTTCCACCTAATTTATTTGACCGTCGGATAATTAATTCTACCTGTAGGGTTTAGCCCGGTCAAAACTTATGAGCTTCCTTAAGGGGTATCGTCAATCCCAATTTATCGGGACGTGGACTCCGTCAATAATTATTATTTGTCATATAAATAATACCGCTATCAAACTCACCGAGAATATAGATCCATATAAGATCGCACCCACTAATGAATCAAAATAACGAATATTAAATATATGCAAATCAATAATTATTTTAGGATTAAGAGGATAAGCACTATTCATAATAACCTTGTGGTGTGAATTCATTTTTATATAGTCAGTATAAAATTAATTACACCAAATGTCCCATTCAATACACACAAAGTGTACTAGTACAGAGAGTCGGAACAATAGACGACGTTAATATCTGTTTCCCGTAACCAAGACAGGCCTACTAAAACTCTGTGACACAGTTGTACCGATGATATGTCTATTTCTATCTAAACTATAAACATAAAACTTATATTCTGCAATAACCTAAAATCTGATCTTCTGTGTGTAAACCGTACTCTACACACTAGTTTAAATACTATACAAAATATCGGACATCCATGCATAACATTGAAGAAATGATACACATACATTACTCATAAAGATTCTTATAAAATAGAAAATTAATTTTATTAAAATAAAACTAAATACTAAAAACATAATTTTTAGTATTTCAACCCTAACAATCTCCTACTTATACTCAAAACCATACTGCTATACATCTGACTCGCATGCCCTCTACATGACCATCAAAAGTCTTAGCTGGTAACCTCTTTGTAAAAGATCTGCAAGATTAATTTTATACTGACTATAATTATTGTTAGTTAATGTAAACGCCCAAAGGCAAAATTAATCAATCCTAAGGTTCAACCCCTTTGTTCACATATACGCATCATTCTCATGCTTAACATGTTAAGATGTTCATGCTATCAAGCATCTAAACACATGCAATCAAGTACATGCAATCAACCTCACACGGTGATACACCCTCTTTCCACGGCTCTGGGTATTCAAACCCAGAGCTCTGATACCATTCTGTCACGCCCCAACTCCGGATCACGTGAAACACCCACAAGCAACCAAACATAACACCCAACCAGAGAATACACTCTCAATATAAAACATACATGCATTATATATAACCGCTAAATGGCT
>JAULJZ010000001.1:3355867-3373013 GCA_032270985.1 Heliamphora pulchella | reverse complement strand
TAAGTATTTAGAAAAGATTATAACTTATAACTAAAATTAGTAACAAAAAACTAAAAATTATTACTATTAGCTTTGTCATACACCTCCCAAAAAAATAACAACAAACAACGAATTTCGGTCACTTTTTAATAAGGGAGTATTTTTTGCTCTTGTTCTTGTTGGAAATTAATGTAACAAACAAAGACCTAGAAATAATGAATATAATGAAACGATTCATATATTGATATATACTCATTAAAAAAATATTTGTACTATTTGTCAAAGTTTAAATTGAATACCTCAATTTAAACTATTTTTAACTACAAAAAATATTTTGCTCGTAATAATATTAATTTTCTTTTCTTAATTAGGTAAAAAAGAGAAATAACTAGATAATGTACGATAAAATATTTTTTATTTGTTAAAAATACATTACAAGATATTTCACAATTGGCTCTTGAGCTAACGCGTACATATATATATATAAACTAGTAATAGCGATGACTCGTGCAATGCATAAGATTTATTTTATAATATAAAAAACAAGTAAGAAGAAAATAAAAAAAAAAAAATTTATTCAATTTATACAATAAGTTATAAAAAATTGTCAACTAGCTCTGAATTCTTAGTTATTGCCCTAAGCCCACTTCTTTTGAGGAACAAAGGAAGAATATTGAGGGATGTGACAAAAAAATAAATACGTAGACATGTGTATTAAATCAAGTAATTCAATAAGAAAAACAACATCATATTATAAAACAAATATAATTCACTCACAAATCTCTTGAAAAATAAATTAAGCACAAGACAATATATATGAACATTGAGAGAGGGGGAGAAAGTCCTGAGAGGATCGAAGAGGAACACATTTGGATACCTAAGAGATAGGGTATATTGGTTAGAATCAAACGATGGAGAGGGTGTCTCCTAAATCAAGCTGGAAAGGACATCCCCTTTTGAAGGTAGTGTTGCTGGCCTTACCACATATGTTATATCCTGCATCAAGCTCTCAAAAAGTCCATGCAAAGAACTATCCTTAGCCATGGCACAATTTTGGTGAAATGGACAAGATGCCGATCCAAAAATCCATTGGGTAGTCTGGGATTCCTTATTTGGCATAAAGGGAAGAGGGGGCCTTGGCTTTACGGATCTCAAAGCTTTCAATGTGGCCCTTTTAGCTTAGCAAGGTTGGGGACTTTTAAAGGGCGAGGATAGCATATTTTATAGGGTTTTTAAAACTAAGTACTTCCCAAACACTTCCTTCCTCATAGCAAAATAGGGGTACAAACCCTCTTGGACATGGAAAAGTACTCTAGAATGCAAGGAATTGTTGTAACAAGGTTGGAGATGGAGGAAAGGCAATGGAGGGAAAGCCGAGACATGGGATGATCCCTGGTTACCAGAAGAATTGGCACCCAAAGTGTTAACTTCTCGACCACCCCAGTGCGATCTAGAATGGGTGAAAGATCTGATGATACCGAATGAATTACAATGGGATGAGACAAAGATTCGAACACTTTTCATGCCAAGGGATGCCGATCTTTTCATAGGGACTCCAATCAATAAAACAGGACTGAGAGATAGTAGAATCTGGAAAGCAACATTAAATGGAATATTTACAGTAAAATCGGCGTATGACTTGGCAAAAATACACCTGAGACATGGAAAGAAAACAGAAAAGATCAAAGGGCAAACCAGCACCTCCACTACTCCCCATAACCACTGGAGTAAGTTTTAGGTCATGACGACGCATGGGAAAATAAAGATATTTGTTTGGAAGTGCCTGAAGAATATTGTTCCAGTCAATCAAAATTTACGAAGGAAAGTGAAAGATGTGGATGCTGCGTGCAATGCTCGCAATATGGAGGAGGAATCCATGATGCACATGCTCTTCAGTTGTAATATAGCAGCCTGAGTGTCGACACTCTCTCCATTTCGTATTAGACCAGAGGCCACTGTTGACATGGTGCTCGTGAGGTGGTGGGACAACTTGGGAGCTTAGCTAAAAGGCCAAGAAAGACAAATGATGTGGGGATTTGCTGCCTCCCTGTGTTGGCAAATATGGAAGGCTAGGAACAACTAGATTTTTGTAAGGAAATGGAGGTCGACAGGAGAGATAGCAGGGCAAGCAACAAGAGAACACAACGATTATCTAGCAGCCAATGTTGAAGCAACATTAAAGGTTAGAAGTGCCCCAACTAATTCATCCCATAGATGGGTGGCCCCAAGCCCCCACACATCAAAATCAATGTTGATGGTGCGCGACAGAAAAATGGAGACAAAATGGGTTTTGGGGTGGTGGCTTGAAATGAGTATGGCAAGGTGATATGGGCAGCCACATCACAGTGGCAAGGAAGTGGAACAGCAGAACTTAAGGAAGCTTTGGCCTTTTAGCTAGCTTGTAGTTGGGCCCAGAAAAGAACTTAAACTTCGTGGAAAATTGAAATCGAAAGAGATGCAAAGCGAGTGATAGAGATGATTCAAGAGAAATTGGCGCGATCAATGGCAGTAGATGTGATCATATCAGATGCAATCGCTTTGGCAAAAGCGATTGCATCTTGGAGTATTGACTTCCCAACCTGGATTCAGAAGGCAGCCATTTTTTATTATACTTCTTAAAGAGAAATGCTAATAAAGTTCATATCTATTGGAAAAAAAAACTGTTTGAGTCATTGAAGTGTACCTTTTTTGGGCCCAAATCCAATCTAATTGAACTAGTCTAGTTCCATGAGAACTAGAAAGAAGCTATGCCATTTTTGAGTTGGGACTGCTGCACTCCATTTAAAGGTTTTATAGAATCTCTTATAACTAAGATGCCTTTTTATAGACATATATGATAAATATGATTAATAATTTTTTTATCAAAAAATGTTAGTTGACCTAAATGTATCACAAATTCAACATAAAATTAATTAAAGAGGTACATCGGATATAGTAAGACACTTCTTCAAAGTGAGAGAGAGACCTCCAGGTAAGAAGAAGAAAAATCCATACAGGAAGAAACTAAATCTCCATGCATGGACGTGTTATTAAAACACACTAAGAAAATATGATAAGCAAAGGTTAAAAACCTATCACCATGAGCTACGCATCGCAGCATTTCTTCCACAACTTGCTAGAATGATATCGTAATCTGTACCTAATTCTCGCTAAAAGACTTACTGAACATTTGGAATAGTCGTCTAACCTAAACTTTAGCGCTGCTAGTGTCGATCTATTTGTGCCGATCTAATAGACGTCCATAGATGAAAGAGTTACCTAAAAAGAATAGGGTGATGAAGAACAGATGATGAAAGATGAAAAAACATACCCAAAAATTGTAACAAGAAACAAACCACAAACAAATCAAAACAAAATAGGAAAAGAATGAATAGAAGAGGGAGATCGGAGATCTGAGGAGAGGGATACCAAATGGGGGTTAACGCCACCGCCTCCCTCTCCCAAGCCAAAAAGTCCTATTTTTTTTCTTTTTCCAAAGGAAAGTAGAAGATATGATGCATGCGATGACAACGATGATAAATTGAAGGATAATGTTGGTGCTAATTTGCAGAGATGGTGCAATTAAAATCATAAAGAAATTTATGCCTATAAGTAAAATTACTGAATACCTTTATCTACTTTTGTAGTTTGGATACTTAATTTTAGTTGGATAACTTTGGCCATGTGATTTTTTAAAAATATATTTTGTATACATTTTGATAGATGTGATCGACTGGGATAATAACAATCACCGAGCGAGTATAGAGGCAAACGACAATGATAATTGATATTAGAGACTAACTTTAGCAAAGTTTAAAATTTAACTATAATAGAAGCAGTCGGTAATAATATGAATAATATCGACAGTAATGATCAATATGCAATGTGGTTGGCATGTGTTGTGCACGTGCCAAACCACTAGTATGTATCAAAACAGAGTTCATCTTAAAAGCAAACACACACACACAGCAAAAGGGCGTCGGAAGAACTAAAGCCATAGGAGTCGAAAACAAAAATTACTAAATGATATTTTTAGAAAAATCATATAAAAAAGCAAAAGAAATTTTCGACACACACCCACGTTTTAGAAATTCAAATCATAGATCCTAATGATATAAACAAGCCAGAAAAGGAGGATTGTTCCATACTTCCTTTTGATGACAAGAAATCTGTTACAGAAAAATTTGAGGCTATGTAAATCTTGTTGTTCATGTCAAAAACTCTCATGCATATCAACTCAGCTTAAATATGTCCACATACAAAGTTACACAACCTAATTATTGAAGATATAAGAGCAGCTCTCTGCAAAAACACAACAAATGCTCATTTTATTACAAACACAAGCACATCCAGATAAATGGGAACATAACCTTGTTCTAAGGCCAAGATTTCAGGGGAACCATATGTGGAACTACATACTGAAATCCAGAGACTATTACCTTTATTTGATAAAAAAAAAGGAAGAAAGAAATTCAAATTTCATGCCATTTAGCCTTAGAAATGCACTTATTTTTCGCAAATTCTACACACAGAAGACAGCACTTGCCTCATCAGCAGCTCGGGCATCGGTGCTTAGAGAGAACAGGTTGTCCAGTTAGAGGGAAGCCTGTTTGAAGTCATTGATGGCATGTTCAAGACATTCACGTCGAGAGGCAGCATGCGATATTCAATATTAAGTTCCCTAAACACTCCGATCATCTTCTCAACCAATAAAGCTCTCCTAGCCAACCTCTCACCCACATTCTGATTGTTCAACCGGTGTTTAACCCCGACTACCATCTTCAGTCTGTTCATGTCCTCCATATTTGTTATGAACACAGATGCAGGCTGGTGCCAATGGTCTTTCCTTCTCTCAACATACCTGCAAGTGGAGCAGCCACAATGCCAGAAACATTATGAATATTTTCTATTTAATTAATTAAATAATTTGGGTGAGAATAAATTTTGGTTAACGTATCGTACATTTTGATGATAAGACTAAATGGTTAGATTGCCATAGCAACTAACTTCAATATATTAATAATAACACAAATGTGTAATGAATACATGCAAGGATATAGGCAGCAGAAAGAAATATTTTAATCAAATGATGACATTAAACAGTAACCAATTTATATGACAACTGCTTAAACCCAGACAACAAGGAACTAAAAATAATTCTTTATAAATCATATGGAGTGCATCAAAACATCCATAATCAAAACAAAAACAGAAATCAAACAGGTCGATTGGTTACAAGTTGGCAACTCGGCAGCCAAACCTATGACCCATCTTTTGTCAGGTAAAGCATAACATGCAAAGACCACCCCATTAAGAAAATATTTGAATCAGAATGCTTCTTCCTCTTCCCCCCCCCCCTTTTCCTCCCTCATGCAGGCGTGTGTTTGTGTTTTTTGTGTGTGTGTAAATCTAAATGGTTAGATATTAGATTGCAGGAGGAACTGTTAGATTTAAGCTCGACAATCCATTGAATTGTGAATAATTCATAGCATTCTCAAAATACGTGCATAATGGGGATTATTTAAGAAGGCTAAGACGTACAATCAGTTTGTCCCTAAAATTATAATATCATGTAAGAAGAAGAAACCCTCGAGACTTAAAATTAAGCAGCATAAGACGGAAAGAAAAGCACAAAAAATAATGTTAAAAATTCAGATGCATTTCAATACACACCTTATTATTCTTTTCTTCATCATGGTGACCTTTTCCATTGGAGTCGAGATGTGAATAGAGAAATCAACTGCATCTCCCACATCTGGACTACGGAAGTAATTAGTTATGGGCTTCATAGCTAGGACACTGTTTGGGTATATAATCATCTGGTTATCATGCCTCAGAAACACAGTAGTTAATATGTTCATCTCTTCAACAACCATCTGAAATCCAAAGAAACACAAGTTTCAGCAGCCTCCTCATTCACCGGGGAGGTATGCAGGAAAAAGAAGAAAAATGTGCAGAGAAAGAAAAAACATAATTAGTATTCGTTTACCTGCTCTCCATCAATTTCACACTGATCACCCACGTCAAATGGGTGCATTACAAATAAGAACGTAATTGCTTCAAATATTCTCTTGCAGGTGTCCCCAAAGATAAACGCTGTCAATAGAAGTTGGGAGCCTACCAGCACAATGAAATGGGATATTGCAATTTCAAATATGAAAAGCCAGATTATCACAGTGACTATGGCTACAAGGACGTTCAATAAATTATGGAGTTCATCCACTGCTGTTTTTGTATCATCTAGAGACAATGCAAGAGACATCCTTTCTTTGAATGCATCAACCTTTAAAGGAAATCAAAGATAAATACATAAATAAGAGAAAATAAATTATTAGAAAGAGCATAAAATATGGAAAACAAAATTACCATATGATCAAAACCGCTCCAAATATTGGCAAGTTTAGTTGTCATAGGCTAGAGTTGGGAGTTTTTAGAAGCCGTTTTAGATAATAGAGAAAATGCAAGAAAAAAAAAATTAAAGAAAGAAAGAAAATCATTTACCATCCATTTAGTGAAAGAATGCTTGTTGATTCCCTGGTTTTGATTTGCACCTTTAAGAAGATGCATGGTCTTCAAAGAATCAGCTTCACTCATGAAGCGCTTCAGATCAGTTAGGCGGATGTGCCTTTGATGAAAAAAAAAAAAATACCAATAAGGCATCCAATGCAAAATGAAAGCAGCTAAACATGCTTGTAGTTGTATGATATCAACACTGACAAAGCAAAGTGAAACTGAAAGTACACATTCCACATTAAAATCGGATTGTTCCATTTTAGTGATGACAAGATCACTCACTCTACACATCCAAATCTGGCATAAACATCTTGCACATAGAAGAATTGCCGCAAAGTTACGTGATCTATTACATCCACTGTGAAAGAACTTCCTAAAGAATTTACCATTACGTAACAACCATCTAACATCATAGTTGTAGGATCCTCCTACAAGGGGTGATGAATTCGCTTCCGAACCTTGCTCCCACGCTCCAAAGTAAGAATTTTATAAGAACCTTACTCCCATCGAGAAAGAACCTCGCTCCCAACTAGAATGAAACCTCTCAAACAAATAAATCCCAAAAAAACAAAAGAAAAGGCTACGAAGTATGAGAAGATCTCTTCTATATGCCCTTACTCCCCTGCCCCCGCTTCATGCAACGAAGCCATACATCCCTACCAGTAATAGGACATAAAGACATCTATAAAGAAATAAAACAAGCTTTGTTATACGATCTTCCATTGATACTTGAACAAAGGTAGGAGAGATGTATTCGATATATGTAGATAGCATTTGTCCAACAAAGTATACGTAAGACTTTATTGTTATCGCGTACTTATTAAAAAGGTAAAAAAAAAAAAGGAAGATCTCTCCCTATGTCACCTTGTAAGCACCATTTTAACTTAGTAAATGGAAGATGCATGTGAAGAAATATGAGCATTTCGTCATCTTTGTGTTCTTAGAAACATAAATTAAGACGGTTAGACATGTATGATTAGTCAATTCAATACAATTGGCTTCACATCTAGGTAGGAAACTAAACCTTTTTATTAAAAATAACCCTGAGTTATAATTGGATAGCAATCTACTGTTGAGTCGTGAAGAAAAACCACGGTTTTGGGTTGACCACCGCTCAAGCGGGCAAGCACGGTGGTAGTCTCGGGCTAGGAACAGCTCGAGTGGAGCGATCAGTAGTCCGCTCAAGCGGGCTTGTATGCAGGAAGTCTCGGGCTAGTTCCCGTTCGAGCAGTCAGGGGTCTGCTCGAGTGGACCCGTCGCGAAACAGTTTTTAAGTGCAGCGACTAGGGTTATGTTTTAATGCTAGAGGCTTGTTTTTTGTGTGAGTATTGTACGTTTTAGCCTAGAGAGACTATGAGAAAGTTAAGAACAACATCCCTCTTTGTAATTCTCCAATCAATGTAGTGAAGTGTGACCCAGTAGACGTAGGCACGCTTTGCCGAACCACGTAAATCTTGTGTGTAATCGTGTGATTGATTGTTTTCTTTCTTCTTTGTTATCATTCCGCAGTTTGTGCATTCGTGATTGATATTGGGTGGGATTAGTAATTGCGTTCTAATCCCCAACAACTGGTATCAAAGCTTGGTTCGGTGGTTGACGAATATACATGGTAGAAGAAGGAAGATCGACAGAAATTGAGAAGTTCGACGATTCGAACTTCGGATATTGGAGGATGCAGATAGAAGACTATCTGTATGGGAAGAAGCTACACTTGTCGCTCTTGGGATCCAAACCAGAGGACATGAAGGATGAGGATTGGGCGTTGTTTGACAAGCAGGTTCTGAGGGTTATTCGATTGACGTTGTCTCGGTCAGTGGCGCACAACGTAATCAAGGAGAAGACTACAGCAGACATGATGGCGGCACTGTCAAGTTTATATGAGACGCCGCCAGCGAACAATAAGGTACATCTTACGAAGAAGTTATTCAATCTTAAGATGGCTGAGGGTACACCCGTTGCACAACACCTTAATGAGTTTAATACCATCACGAATCAATTATCTTCAGTAAATATTAGCTTTGATGATGAAGTCAGGGCTTTGATCGTATTAGCCTCGTTGCCAAATAGTTGGGAGGCTATGAGAACAGCAGTAAGTAATTTTGTCGGGAAGAATAAACTGAAGTATGATGATGTTAGAGATCTAATATTAAGCGAGGAGGCTCACAGAAGAGATTCGAGTGAGGTATTTAATTTTGGGTCGAATGTTGGTACGGCATTAAATGTTGAAGTACGAGGTAGAGGTAATGACAGGAATCAAAATAGGGGCAGGTATAAGTCCAGAAGAGGCAGAAGCAAGTCCAAGTCGGGACGGTAGGCTGAATGCTGGGGTTGTAGCAAGACTGACCATATCAAGAAGAACTGTAGGGAGTAGAAAGAGAAGGCTGACGGTGAGTTGGCCAATATTGTGACAGAGAATGTTCAGGATGCCTTGCTCCTATCAGTTGATAGCCCTATTGATTCTTAGGTGTTGGATTCAGGAGCATCCTTTTACACGACGGAACACCAGGAGATTATGAAAAATTATGTTGTCGATGACTTCGACAAGGTATATTTGGCAAATAGAGAGGCTTTAGACATCGTGGGTACAGGCGACGTCAGAATCAGAGTGCCGAACGGGTCAGTGTGGAAGATACAGAAGGTACAGCATGTACCTAAGCTTATGAGAAATTTAATTTCAGTTGGACAGTTAGATACTGAAAGTCATTCAGTGACCTTTGTTGGTGGCACGTGAAAAGTCACCAATAGAGTTATGGTAGTGGCTCGAGGAATGAAGAGGGGTACTCTGTACATGACTACTAGTATAAGGGATACAGTAGCATTGGCAGATAGTGGGTCAGACACGAGTTTATGGCATCAGAGTCTGGGCCACATGAGCGAGAAAGGAATAAAAATTCTGCAGTCAAAGGGCAAGTTGCCGGGTTTGAAGTCTGTGGAATTTGATTTGTGTGAGGGTTGCATATTCGGGAAGCAAAGAAAGGTCAGTTTTCTGAAAGGCAGCAGGACACCAAAACCAGACAGGCTAGAGTTAGTACACAGATCTGTGGGGTCCTTCCCCAGTTGTATCTCTTGAAAGTTTGCGGTATTACGTGACATTTATTTACGACTCCAGCAGGAAGGTATGGGTCTACTTTCTGAAGCACAAATCTGATGTGTTTGAAACTTTTAAGAAGTGGAAGGCCCTAGTTGAGACTGAGACTGGATTAAAGCTAAAGTGTCTGATGTCAGACAATGGAGGTGAATACACAGATAGGAGATTCAGAAATTTCTGCGCAGCTAGTGAAATCAGGTGGGAGAAGACCATTCCAGGAATGTCACAGCAGAATGGCGTGGCTGAGCGGATGAACCAGATACTGAATGAGAGAGCTAAAAGCATGAGACTACATTTTGGGCTATCCGACTGCTTTTGAGCTGATGCAGTGAACACAGCAGCCAATCTTCTGAATCAAGGACCGTTAGTACCATTGGGATTCAGAATTGCAGAGGAGGTTTGGAACAGAAAAGATGTGAACTTATCTTTTCTGAAAGTCTTTGGCTGCACGTCATATGCTCATGTTGATTCTGATGCTAGAAGTAAGTTGTAACTAAAATATAGGATATATTATTTCATTAGTTATGGAGATGATGAGTTTGGCTACCGGTTTTAGGATGACAAAAATCGGAAGATCATCAAAAACAGGAATGTGGTTTTTAATGAACAGGTCATGTACAAAGACAGCAGGTCAAAGGCAGAGACAGACAGTGCATTGCCAGAGACAAAGAAATTCGAGTTCATTAACTTGGATGACATTTCTGAGGAAGCCAAACAGAATGGGGATGAGAAAGACGAGGAGAACGTGAACCCATAGGTAGAACACAGTACACCAGTGACAGCAGTCAGGAGGTCTTCCAGGAGCATCAGACAGCCACAGCGGTTTTCACCATCCCTGTTCTACATACTGCTCACTGACAGTGGCGAGCCAGAGAGTTATGCAAAAACCTTGCAGACCGAGTGTTCAATGAAGTGGGAGTTAGCGATGAAGGATGAGATAGATTACTTGCTGACAAGCCAAACATAGGAGCTGGTAAGAAGGCGCTGCACAACAAGTAGGTCTACAGAGTGAAGAAAAAACATGATGGCAGTAGGCGCTACAAGGCAAGGTTATTCGTCAAGGGGTTTCAACAGAAGAAAGGAGTTGACTTCACTGAAATCTTCTCCTCGGTTGTGAAGTTGACAACAATCAGAACAGTGCTAAATATTGTTGCTACAGAGAATTTGTTTCTGGAGCAGTTGGATGTCAAGACTACGTTTCTTCACGGTGAGTTGGAAGAAGACATATACATGCGCCAGCCTGAGGGATTTGCGGTGAAAGGTAAGGAAGACATGGTCTGCAAATTGAAAAAGAGCATGTATGATTTGAAACAAGCTCCAAGGCAGTGGTACAAGAAATTTGATAGCTTCATACAGAGTACCGAGTTTACCAGGCTGGAGGTAGATTATTGCTGTTATGTCAAGAGTTTTGACAGCTCATATATCATTTTGCTATTGTATGTAGATGATATGCTCGTTGTCGGGCCGTGCATCGAGAAGATTAATAAGCTGAAGAAGTAGCTGTCAAAGCAATTTGCTATGAAGGATTTGGGAGCTGCCAAGCAAATCCTTGGGTTGAGGATAGTCAGAGACAGAGCCGCAGAGACTGTGAGACTATCCCAGGCAGAGTATGTGAAGAAGATACTGAGTAGGTTCAACATGGATGGTGCAAAACCTGTCAGTACGCCTTTGGCAAACCATTTTAGGCTAACAAAGGATCAGTCTCCGAAGACAGAACAGGAGCAGGAGCACATGAGTAAGGTCCCATATGCATCGGCTATTGGTAGCTTGATGTATGCTATGGTCTGTACCAGACCAGATACCGCACATGCCGCGGGAGTAGTCAGCAGATACATGAGCAATCCAAGGAAGCAACATTGGGATGCTATCAAATAGATTCTGAGATATTTGAAGGGGACAACAGATACGTCCTTGTATTTTACAAGGGCAGGACTGAAGCTGCAAGGCTATGTGGATGCCGACTTAGCCGGCGATATTGACAGTAAAAAGAGCACCACTGGGTTTGTCTACAGTTTGGGTGGCATAACAGTGAGTTGGGCTTCAAAGTTGCAGAAGATTATCGCGCTTTCTACTACAGAGGAAGAGTATGTTGCAGTGACAGAGGCTGGAAAGGAGATGGTGTGATTACAGGGTCTAATGGTTGAGTTGGGTAAGCAGATTGACAGGGGTACACTTTTTAGTGACATTCAAAGTGCCATTTTTCTCGCCAAAAATTCGGCATTCCACTCCAGAACGAATCACATATAGCTGCGGTATTACTTTATTCGCTTTCTGCTGGACAACGATCAGTTGCATCTTGAGAAGATTGGCGGGGCGAAGAATCCAGTTGACATATTGACGAAATGTGTCAACATTAATAAACTGAAGTTGTGCTCAACTTCAGTTAGTCTTCAGGGCTAGAAGACAGAAGATGATGGGTCACACAAGGTTGTTTGAGTTTGATGGTTGATTCAAGGCAGTTAGTGTCGTATTAAGGTTTTCTCAGAGCTTGGAGTGGTTTTATTTGGTTTTATTTTAAGTGGGAGAATTGTTGAGTGGTGAAGAAAAATCACAGTTCTGGGTTAACCGCTCGAGCGGTCATGGGTCCGCACGAGCAGGCCAGCACGGTGGTAGTTTCGGGATAGGGACAGCTTAAGCAATCAGTAGTTCGCTCAAGCGAGCTTGTATGCAGGAAGTCTCGGGCTAGTGCCCGCTCGAACGGACCCGTCGCGAAACAGTTTTTAAGTGCGGCGGCTAGGGTAATGTTTTAATGCTAGAGGCTTGTTCTTTGCGTGAGTATTGTACGCTTTAGCCTAGAGAGACTGTGAGAAAGTTAAGAACAACATCCCTCTTTATAATCCTCCAATTAATATAGTGAAGTGTGATCCCGTAGACGTAGGCACGCCTTGTTGAACCAGATAAATCTTGTGTGTGATCGTGCGATTACTTGTTTTTTTTTCTTATTCGTTATTATTCCGCAGTTTGCGCATTCGTGATTGATTTTGAGCGGGATTAGTAATTGCGTTCTAATCCCCAACATCTACAAATCAAGTAAACAGAATTTCACAAGTGCAAGGAGGGCAATAAATATGTATATTAAGGGTAGAGATAAAAGACTTACTTGGACCCTGGCTCAGCCACATTCTGGAATATCTTTTTGGCAGCAACCTTAGCGTCGCATTCATCTCTAATTCGCAGTGCAGCCTCATCTTCGTCGGTTGAAGTAGGTAAGTCCTCGTCCAAAGTAGACAGAAGATGCCTATTCTGCACTATGCTCATCAACTTCTCTAATCTTGAAACCGATACATTCTTCTTATTCAATTTCTGCAGGCGCTCAATCGTGATCCTATGACCCTGCGGCTTGGACATCCTCCTCGACAACTTGGGATTCTTCATCTCCGGCACGAGCCTTTCGTCCTCCTCTCCTTCACTCTGTTCTTCAACAATTGGAAACCCGGATAGTTTCTTAATCACGAATTGTTTGAACAAAGACTCCCGAATTCGATCAAAGAACGCCCGGACGTGAAAGGACAGAGCCAGAACCTTAACAATGAGTGTCTTCAAGAGCCATATCAAGGTACCCACCCAGAGACAGACCAGAATCTTGGTTACGATTCGCACAACTCCATTCTTGGTCACCTTCTTCCCAATCTCCTCGGCCAAAATGAAATGCCAAACCAACAAGACCTGACCCAGCCACAGGAAATTCTGAATCGGCTTCTTCAACCCATACACGAAATACAAAACCCGTGTATTCCTGAGAAAGTGGCCTTCGATATCCAAGACGACAACCCGGATTATCCAACCAGAGACCAAACGGCCGCAAATAAGCACTAGAATGAGGATTTCCCACTTCCAAAGACGAAGTTCCCAAAGCTTTCGCTTCTTCAAGGCAGAGATTGTGAGTGTACAAATCAGTGTCACCAAAATTAGCAACAGACTTACCTTTTCAACAATTGTTAACGCGGTGTCCGTCCAGTCGAATTCTTCAACGCGGTCATCATCATCATCATCCATGAACGAGTCTTGATCTTTGCCTTTCTTGTCAGTTTCCGCCGCTCTTTCGTATCTCCAGTGCCGATCCTCAAGCCTCGATTTGGCCCGGGACATGAACATTTTTGGCTTTCTCGGAAGTAAAGCATCTGAACTCAAATCATCATCATCATCTTCTTCTTCTTCTTCTTCTTCTTCTTCTTCATCATCATCATCATCATCCATCGATTCCTGAATGCCTCCGGTACAGGATGATTGCCAGCAGCTCTTTCCGCCGGAAAATTCCCTGCTCCATATTCGACTTGTGTCATCAATTTGCCGTTGCGAATCAAAGTGGTTTCCATCTTCATCGCGAATCTTGAGAACCACTTCATCTTGGGAAACGTTGTCACGTGAATAGGAGGATTCTTGAGCCATGTGATTGTCTCTGTTGCTCTAACGAACTTGCCATCGTCGTTTCAATATTTATAGCATCCACGAAACATATAAGAAGAAGACCCACACGAGATGACTCTTTTCCATTGACGAATTGGAACCGCATCTGTTTCTTACATATTTTTCGAATCAGGTTCAACCCAAAAAATAAAAGAAAAGAAAAAAGATTCACCAATTAAAGACGCTTTTTCTTGGGACATGCTTCAAATGTAAGGTTCTTCGCTGATCGGTTAAGGAATTAAGACCGCCATTAATTAGCAAGTTGTACAAAAAAAGGAAGAAAAACGCTTTCGCAACACGAACGGCGCAGGACTGAGTGAAGAAGGAAGAGTTTCTGGGGAAGATTCGAAAGTCACAATCGATGGGGTTGGGTTGGTGGGTTTTGCGAGGGTTGGTGGGTTTTTGCTATGTCTGTAACGGTTATAATCCCCTTCAAATTTATTCTTTTAAGAAATAATTTTCTCCGGATGGTAAATAAGAGATCAAATTTATTGGTTTTTGTACCTTTTTTTTTAATTTAAAATTTAGAAAACTTGTGTGGTGAAGAAAATTGATTTTAGAAAATAATAAAAACAATTCACTTTTTAAAAAATATATAAAAACATGTTTTCGAATCCTCAAAAATATTTTCTCACAATTTTTATGATTTTCATTGCTTTATTTTATAATCATAACCAAAAAAAAAAAGTCAAAACCAAAAACAAAAAGTTTCATCATACTCTGCATTTGCCACTTACAAGTTTCATGCCTTTTAGGCCAGGGGTCAATAAAAATAAAATATAATATAACAAGTGCTGACCACCGTTTACTCGTTGTTATTAAAATATCGTGTGTTAATTTCACGTAATATTTTTATTTAAATATTATGAGAATAAATTTTATAATAAAAATATAATAATTTTTTATTGAGTGATTAAAAAATAAAAAATAAAAAATAATTCATATAATATATAGTATAATTATTTAATGTACTACATAATATTGTTTATATAGCAACATGGGAGTGAATTTTCCCAAAGATGGGACAAAGACCTGCCCAATATTCTCACTAAATTTTTAAAATTTTAATTTTTACCCCTTAAATTTTTAACAGCTTAAAAATTATATATTTGTCTATTTTTGTACTTTTAAAATATTTTTCTCCCCCCGCATAAAAGGATAAGACCCATTTGTCTTTACGGATCTCTCATAAAAGGAAAAGATCCATTTATAACAAGCTAGTCATCTCTTCTTCTAAGCTGCTGTTTGCCATAATTGAAAATTAAAAATAAAATAGTAAAAATTGAATGTCATATTTTTTTGTTAAAAAACATTTGATAAAAATTTAAGTTCTGAATAAAAATAATAAGTTGTTTGATATTTGATAGTGAGGTGGCATGGTGGCTGTGGAGGGGTGACATGACAGCGACCACGGCATGATACGGTGGTCCTGGGGTGCAATAGTCCGGTGATGGCTTAGTTTGGTGGTCAAGACTTAAGATTTGAGAATTTGTGTGTGTTTTTTTTTTAGATTTTAAGTTTGAAATCTTTTAAGTGCTATTAATTTTTTAGGTTGGATTTATCCTATTGAACAATAAAATTGATCTACTAAAAATTAGTCGAGGTGGACGCAAATTAATTCGAAACATCATGAGATATCAAAAAAAGTTAATAGTGGTAAGATTATGGTTGTGGTATAGTTTGAGTAATAGCAGCATGATGAGGACAGGGTGGTGGCAATGTCATTGGTTAAGAGTGCAGATAATTCGTCAATTTACTCTCGTTCCAATCCAACCCACCTAGAGTGGGTTGTGTGAATTGATGAGTTGAGTTGGATGAATTAAGTGAAGAAAATATATATAAATCGTGAGTTAATCCCAATTTATAATTTTTCAATAGGCATGCCTATAATCCGATTTAACCTACCTAACATGTGTAAAAATCTCTAGTGTCCCGTATACATAAAATCACAACTCATTATGTAAGAACTTAAGGACACATCAACCCTACATTTAATCAATTTACTCTCTCTCTCCCCCCCCCCCCCTCCTTCTGCCCCCTCCCTCTCATTTTGGTTCTTTAGTTGATTATTATTTGGATTGTTGTTGATGATTTGTTGTTAAATCACAATTAGAATTTGTTGTTGATAACTTTATCTAATTTGCTAAAATAATTTACCAAGAATTTGTTATAGATGATATTTTATTCTTATTATAGACATGAACCACTTCGGCACTCCTTTTGTTATTAATACTATTATAGTTGAATACTTAGATGAATGTGTTATTAATTATTTGTATTCAACGATTCTGTTTCTACGACTCGTAATGATAACGGTGATCAGTAGTATATGTGAAGATTTCATGAATTAAAGAAACTAAGATAGATCATATATCTGATGATAAAAAAATTATATCATAGATATTAGATTAGTGTAGGAGCAAGATTCAAAAATTACTCTCCCTACAATAGAATGCGACTTTTTAACCGATTCTTAACATTTTAGATGATGTTGAAAGATAAAA
The DNA here is from genome assembly GCA_032270985.1 of Heliamphora pulchella. Taxonomy (NCBI): domain Eukaryota; kingdom Viridiplantae; phylum Streptophyta; class Magnoliopsida; order Ericales; family Sarraceniaceae; genus Heliamphora; species Heliamphora pulchella. The sequence continues at coordinate 3,356,543 of JAULJZ010000001.1, read as the reverse complement.
AGGTTATTAACCCTAAGATTTTATACTAATAGCGGTATCCAGCTATATTAAACACATCACTTGTCCAGTATTATATAGTGAACTACAAGCATTATCCAGCGAACGTAACTGAAGTCAAGCATCAACTAGCGAATCTTATTTTCATAAAAATAAAACATAATTTATTTAGTTAAACCCTTTAGCCTGTAGCTATGAAAATAATGTGCAATGTAACATGAAAGTACAAGACACAATGATGGTATAACTAATGGGATTAGAGTGATGAAGTTGTCGTATGCACTTTCTGAATATGTCGAAACTTAAATACCAAGAGACTATGCCACCACTCACGTAAACTACTTTTCCAAAATTCAAAAGTATAGAATCAAGAAGTTTTGTCTAAAGAAAATCCTCAAATACTATAACAAGTTTAGTGATTTATTAATTTATTTTGTAAATTATTTGCCCAGTCAAACCGTTAAGTTGAAATCGCCTTAAAAAATCAGTCAACTCACTGGTTTGAAAGGTAATTGGGTGGTTAACGATAGGTTAAAAAAACCTCCGCTCGTCAAGGGTGGGTTGAGCAAAAAGAATTGATCTGACCTCTCAATTCATGCACACCTCTAACAGTGGTGAGATTATAGTGATAGAGTGAAAAGTGGTGAAATGACAATGATAGCATAAGTGGTGACAACGA
>JAULJZ010000001.1:3306082-3327407 GCA_032270985.1 Heliamphora pulchella | reverse complement strand
GACGGGCCCTTTTCAGCTTCAAAACCAGAGGCCGACGACGGAGGAGCTAGCAAGGCGGCGACGCCGAGGCAGAAAACGGGCGAAGCAACCAAGGCGTGATGCCGACGACGACTAAGAGGGATTAGGGGATGAAGCCGACGCCAACGGTCACTGATAACACTGAGAGGAGGACAACGCTCGACGATCTGAGAGGACGAGCTCACGCTGACGACGACAACGAGTATCACAAAAATGCTTCGCAATGCCAACGCCGACGAGTCTGAGTTTCGAATCTGAGTTTCGCAGAGCTCGATTTTGTCAAAAAACTCATCTCGCTGCCGACGACCGCCTGCGAGGCTGAGACGAACGATGAAGGAAAACGCCCTGTGTGTTGATTGTGAGAACGACGAACGAACGAAAAAAATTGAACCAAAAAAAATGAAAACATCTTTTACCTGTTTTCCAAAACGTCCTATTTTTTAACTCAGTTTTTTTGTTTTTTCGACCATAATTTTTTGAGAAGGGCTACCAAACGTGTTTTTGCTTTTTTCAAAAGTGTTCTGAAAACGGTACCAAACGGGCCCTTAGTTTTTCTTGAAATCGTTCATTTATGAGTAATTTGTTTAAAAATTGCTCACTGAATGAATATTAACTTAGGAAATTATTTTGGATTTGATATGCTAAATATGAAAGTATAGCAGGTGATGACATGAATACCTAGGCAATTGATTATAATTAGTCCTACACCCGCAGTGCAAAATATTTACAAAATTAGGGGAATGGACTAGATGGAGTAGTAACGACACTAGTATTTCTTTGAGAAGATGTCTTTTACAGATTTTGAGTTTCTTTAATTTGAGACCATAGCTGAAGTGATACATTCAGGGGAAGGTTTGTAAAAATCACGCATTTGGTATTTACAAACTGGTGGAGGTGATAAACTCGTGGATAATCGCCATCATCTTAAGTTTAATTTAAGGCAGTAGAAGGCGAAGAAGCAGCTCAATCCACTCCTTCCCCACCTCACTCAACTTATTTTGTTATTGCATTGAGTTTTGAGGGTATTATTGGGGAATCATTATGCAGGTTTCCTTCCCCACCTCACTCTCCCTGTATTTGTTTTGCAATGTGATTTTGGAGTTTATTATATGTGGTAGGGTTTCTGCAGCCAATCGATTCACTGGGATTTTTATTCATTGTAGAGTACAACTTTTGTAATGGGTGTATCTTTTTAGCTGTCCTGTAATTACCCATTTAACTCTTCATCGTCCTTCATTTCCTTAAGTTTACTCTATTAGACAATTAGTCTTAGTGGTTTCCTAATAATATGTGGTGTGATACTGATGATTTTCTTTTTCAGTTGTAAAATTTTGTACAGATTGCGGCGGCTGTTGTCAAGATTGCTTATAATTATTTCTTATTTATGTGCAGGGATTTCTTACTTATACGCCCCGCTTAGTTTCACTTGGTTCTCAAGGTACTTGAGCAAGTTGTAACGTTGTTTCACGGTCCTTTCCCTTAATTGCCTTTTTTATATACTCTTGCTTGCTGATAAAAAAATGTTGAATCACAGTCCAAGCATATCCTCTTTCTGCTCCAAACTGTGGAGCTAATCTGCATTTTCATGTTCATGCAGTTTTTCTTGTTACGCATTGGGATCATATCATTTATTCTAAGTTCTCCGTAATTTTTCTGGTTACTAGTGGTGGCTTTCAGCTACTTCCTGAACATGTTAATCATGCACGAGCCCATCTGAGTGCTGAACCCCTCAACTTGGTCTTTGTGTTTCCTTTCTATTATATGTTTCCTCTTTTATCACTTACAAAATTTCACTTTGGTTTTCAACTGACTGAACTAAATCAGTTATATTCCATAATATCCATCTGCAATTGTGCATAAGATTGTTGATCTTTGCTAGAGACGCATGAATAGAATTTTGGAATGCCAATACACAATCAACAACACTTGTTACGTATTATTTACCTTTTGGAATTACAATTCACATTTGTGATTAGAAATCGAGATAAGAATGCATGAAAATGTGCCACACAGGGAGAAAAACAAAAACAATAACACTAGTAAGGCCTATCACAAAAAATTGAGCTCGTGTAAGAAATTTACAAAAGCAAAAGAAGTGTCACAAACTCTCTTTGGCCTAAAAGTAAAAGGAACGAAGTAAACGTAAGTTTATAAATCACCATATATTTGTCCTTGAAATGTCTTCAGTTTCCTCCTTTTACACACACCACATCAAGCACATGGGGGCTGTTCTCCACGCCTTTGTGATCTCTTGCACTGTCACCCATCTTTTTTAACTTTAATTTAACCACTGGGCTAGCATCCACAACGGCATGCCAAAAATAGACTATACCATGTGTCATAAGTCTATGACGACATCCCAATTTTCTAAAAACTTTGATTACATTTATTTATGTTATTCGTACTAGTAACCGGTTTATGGATGAGAGCTCTTGGAGTAGTCGGTCTAGCCTTGAACCTACAACATATGATTTCGTTTCTCAGGAAATTCATGGAGCAGCAAATCCCATGGAGATCCCTCATCTGCCCAAAGTGTGACCCTTCTCCCGTTCTCCGTAATAATGTATACATGGCCAACAAAGTCTCCTCAACTTTTCATAATAGCTTTCCACAAGCCAATCCTGTAGAGAGCTCTTCACCTCCCTAAACATCCGTCCTAGCATATTGGACTTGAACTTTCCTTACACCATCTTTCTCCAAAGGCTACCGATTTCATTTACACATCTCCAAAGCTAGTAGCAACTTACCAACAAAAGCTGATTAAAGAGACTGAAATGCTGAATGCACCAGCCCCCTTCTCTAATTGGACTGCACATCTCATGCTAATTAACTTGACGATACTTGAACTAGTCTTCATGACTGCCCCATAAGCTAGTAGCTACTTACCAACAAAAGCTGATTAAAGAGACTGAAATGCCGAATGTACCAGCCCCCTTCTCTAATTGGACTGCACATCTCATGCTAATTAACTTGATGATACTTGAACTAGTCTTCATGACTGCCCCATAAGAGATTTCTTTGGATCTCTTTCAAAGAAACTTCTTTGGATTTTTGGCTTGAGAAATTTCATTGAAATTTGGATGGTAAGGAGGAACATAAAAATCCTCGACAATAATTGAAAATATTGATCAGTTGGTTTGTTTTCGCATAAAAGTATGTTTTTTTATTTTTAAATTTCCCTCGCTTAATTTTTTTTAAAAAAAATTTTCCTTGCTTATACCGCTTTATCCAATCTTTTAATGTATTCATTGCTTCTATGGCATGTTCTTGTTTGGCTTCAATTTCTTGGAACTTCAGTTTTTGTAGAAATCTCAATGAAAGGGCATCAATTGAAATGTTGTGCTTGCTTGCTAACCTCACTAATTACTTTTTAAGAGATGACAAAAGTGATAAAAGAGTTTGGCCTTTCCATTCCATGGGTGTCTTCTCTTGTAAACCCTTGGTCGATAAAATCTTTGATAAGAAAATCCTCTTAAAGTGAAGATAATTTATGTGAGCTTTGGTATATAGAAGCCTTTTCACTAATGACATGTTGCAAAAGAGAAAACCAAATAACTATATTTGCCTTTAGTGGTGTGCCGTGTAGAAGAGAGGAGGAATCCTTTGTTCATCTATTTTTGAATTGGTTGTTGGCTTTTTCTCTATGTAACAAGCCATTTCATATGGTGGATTCTTGTTAGTGGCTCAGACAAGTTGTCTACAATGGATTTTGATTGATTATAGGAGGGGGTTTAGATCAAACAAGAAAGCGACAGTTTCGTAAAATTGTGCCATTTTCACAATGGCCCTGTTTGGGTGGTTTGCTTATTTGCTTATTTGGCTTATAAGCCAAAAAATAAACCACGTCGTTTGGGTAACCAAATAAGTAAAAAAACAAAGAAATAAGCAAATAAGCAAATAATCCAAATAAGCTCGTTTGGGTAGCCAAATAAGTTAAAATAAGCCAAATAAGCTGGCTTATAAGCCAAACGAAGTGACTTATAAGCCAAATAAGCAAATAAGCCACAAGCTACCCAAACGACTTTGCTTAAATGAGATTTGGCTTATTTGCTAATAAGAAAATAAGCAAACCACCCAAACAGGGTGAATTTTTGGGTTATTTGGTTGGAGCGCAACGTTAGGATCTTTGAGCATAAGATTGCGGACGCCACTTGTATTTAGGGTTGAAATGTTTTATTTATCACGTTTTTGGGAATTAATATCTTCGCCTTTTAAGAGCATTCTTTTGTTTTTGATACATAGGATTTGGAGAGCAGTGTGTGATTCGTTGTAATTGTCCTTTTTTGTATTTTTTTTTCGTTCTCTTGATATTGTACTATATTAATCTATTTTAACTAATACTATATTCTTGCTATGGATATTTTAATTAATACATATTCGTGGTATTGATAAAAACATGCTATTGTATTACTTTATTTTAATTAATACATATTCTTGTTAATGATAAAAAAATGTAGACAAATATTGTGTGTATTGATCGATATAGTTGATGTTCAATACATTACAAAACTGGCATTCGTCATGCCATTGCTATATATATATATTATAATTATAGATATGTGTCTTATATCTAATTAAACTTTTACTACTTTTGATATGTTAAGGTTTTTTCTTGGGAGACAATTTCTACATCCCCCTTGATTTGAATGCAGGGGTGACGACACCTTGATGAATGTGGGGTCAAGTGACCCCATTATTTTTTTAATGTTATTATGGTGTATATATATATTTTAAAAATATTTGGCTCCATAAAAAATTATATTTGACCCCATAAAAAAAATTATATTTGACCCCAAAAAACAATACCAACAAATCCCTCACAGTGACCGAGATATGAGGACATTTATAAATATGCACACCTTTTAAATTATTTACGCTCAAAGTACAAATTTTAAATGCATAATGTACAAGTATTTTATTCATTTTATAGGTTTTATTAGCAAAAAGTGGGTTCCACTTAATGAAAAAGATGTTTTTGATACCGTTAAAATGATGCTATTATGCAACGATTTCAAAACATGAAATCTCGTCAAATGCAATTTGTAGAAGTTTATGTATTTATATATTGTTTTGTCAAAATAATAGAAAGAATATATGAAAATTGTATTTTACTTGTTAGTTGAGACGTTTAATTTAGTTTATATTGTGGATAACAGATGATCAATTTTAAATGACCCCGTCAACAAAAATTTCTGGAGTCGCCACTGTTTGAATGGTGCATAGGATTTATCATTATTACAACTAGGCATTCTTAGTTTTTTACATTAGTTTGATACAATCATTATACTGCAGAAAAATTTACTAGCACAATCCATCAGAAAAGGATAAAGGAACAAACATGAACATAACGACAACTAAAAAGAAAAAAAACCAAAATATAAAATAAACATTGTGAGAACTTATAAGCTGGTATTGGTAAGTTTCATTGTTGATGTTTGTAACAATGTTAAAAAAAAAAAAAGTGATAGAGAAATGATAGTGTAAAGGTGGCCAGCTTTTGTTGGCAGAACTTTGATGTGCTTATATATATATATATATATTACTCTTTTTTTTCTGGTTCTCTAGCTTGTAGGAGAACATTTTACTCTTTCTTTTTGTAAGCAAGTAAAATTATATAAAAGGGCATTAAGTAAAGGGCTGTTGCATACGAAATGGAAAAATATTGTTACGGAAGTGGAGAAAGACAAAAACCCTCCCACAATAAAGGCAAAATGCAACAAAAACCTTCATGGAAAGCTCAAAAGCTAGATAAAGAGTATAAAATTCATTTTATCATCCACAAATAACACTTGCTCATTCAACCAACTGTACAAATTAGTAAGGAGAACATCCTTTAATCTATACGATGGAACCTCAACCCACTTAAAAAGATCCTTTGTTTTCTTCCAACCAAATCAACCACATTACACACAGTGGAGTCAAAAGCCAAGCACTCCTATTAATGGATACTGTACCCCCTTCTATTCCTTCAACGCATCGTAAACTTCCTTCCCAAAAACCCTATCATCCCCGAAAATCATCAAAATAAAGCCTCACAACTCCTAGGCAAGATCACAGTGAATTAGATGTGAGACAAATTCTTCCTCCTTGTGCTATGACAGAAACGAAAAACAATAACGAGAAAGTATAATGTAATCACACGTAGAAGACCCGATTTACGTGGTTCACCTAACCAATAGACCAACCCAAAAATCACCTTCTTGTGAGCTTTCACATTCCAAACACTCTTCCTTGAAAATGAAGTCCTCCATACACCAATCAAATGACTTATGTAATTCTCCCTTGTAGTCCCCCCTTCATTTAACTGAGTTCGCTCTGCCTCTTGTGCCTCTATGCTCATACAAGATCCTAGCAACCTTAGCAATTGTTCTAGCTCCCAGTCCTACACATCTCTTCTTAGCCCGATATCTCAAAGACGATGGCTAGAGTCCCCCTGAGTATAATCTGCAACTGAAGCATTTTTATCCCAAGCCAAAACAAGAATATCGGGGAAAGCTTTGCACAGGGTCATATCCCCGCACCATCAATCCAAAACGAATGCGCTCCCCAACCCCCGTCTCAAAATAAATATGCTTAGAAAACTCATCCCAAATTTTGTTAATACCCTTCAATAATCATCTTCTAAGGGAACATGCCACTTGGGGAGAACCCTAAACCCCACCCAATACGAGGAACCATACTTGGATTGAATGGCCTTACTTCAAAAGTTATCCCTCTTAGTACCAAATCTCTACAACCACTTCCCTAGAAGGGCACATTATTAAAATCCGCCAACCTTATGATTCCAAGACCCTTTCCTTCACATGATAATAGACTATGCTCCAATTGACCAAATAGTACTTGGAGCCATCCGCCTTTCCATATAAAATTTATCTGTAAATCATCCAACTTCACCTTCACCTAGGATAGATGATTTGTTTGATCAGTTACAAGGAATCGGAGTATTATCATAGATTGAACTAAGACCAGGGTACCATCAATTGAAGGTGAGTGAATCAGAGAGGCTAGATAACGTGCTCATAAGGAGGGTACAACTACTTCCTGGAAAGATACTGCCACTTTCACCTAGCTAACCTCTTCTAATCTCTCCACCATTCTATCCCCAATAGCATTCGTCTTGAAGGATTCTCATGACGGAAGGCCCAATTGCCCAAGTAAGAAATTGGAAGAGCCCCCAACATGCACCCAAAAATAGTATCCATATCCCCAGTATTTAGAATGTCGTTGATCAGGATAATCTTTGGTTTGGGCAGGTTTACCTATAAACTAGACACATTCTCAAAACAAAGTAGCACACAATGGAGATACCCAACTTGATTCGGCTCAGAACCCGCAAAAATCAACGTATCGTTGGAATATAAAAGATGAGAAACGAATATCAAACTTAACCTGTTTGAAAAACAGATATCAAACACAACAAATAGCATCCCATTTGAAGGCGACTGCACCTAACTCACCCCAAAACTCCTCTCTCGCGCCAACATTGCATAGGCCTCCCACACACCAGAGCATACCCACCGAAAGCCATCCTCCAAGCACCAGATAGACATGATAGGGAAAAGCACCGCATCTCCTACTCCTCCCTATCCAAACAACAACTGTCCCACACCACATGGGTCTTCTACTCCCTTAACAGAGATCTAATCTCTATTCTTTTCACCTATGAATTTAAGCCACTCACATTCCAACACATATTTTTAATCCTCATAACAATGAATTTGAGTCTCCCTTTTCTTCCTCCTTCCAACCAAACCACTCCTACCTTCGCCTCCACTAGCATAATTCATCAAACATTACAGGTTCCTCAACTACCTATCCAACCTCTTTCGAACAGGAGTATCTCTAGCAAGACTTATACGGACCACCCTCCTCGTCTCAAGAGCTCCTAAAAGGGATAAGGCTCCTCTTTTATGCTTTTAAATGATACACCCAAGGGATTACTATTCTACTTAATTTTTTCATAACTCACTTTGATGCTAATTTCGGTTGAACCACCTTCTCACCCGATATGAAGCTGTCCTCCTCATAAGCATTGGGATCAGTCATATTGATGGGAAAACAATCCAACACATCTATGCCGCATTTATACCTTCCACATTCTCGACATTCCCACAAGTCTGTTGACTTCATCACGGAACCCCTCTCTAATACCCAACTCACCAAAACCATCCTCACTTGCCTCTGCCATAGCTAAAGCAACACACATCCGCCATCACAACCTTTGAACCACTCAAGGAAGAATGGTGCCATACCAACAACAATTTCTGAGCAGAAAAAGAGATGTAATGGGCTGCGAGCAAATAGGGATTCACTTTGTCTCCTAACGACAAAGGAAAGCTACGGAAATAACTCGAAAGTCATCATCGGTTTTCACTAATTTTGCTACTGCCACTGCCGACCGTAGACAATTAACCGTCGATATGAGGATGCATGGCTTCATCTTTCAACACGACTAACAAATCCTCTAGCTCTGACTTTGTTAGCTCTCTTTGCGGGCTCAACCCATTTTTGAGAGCAAATGGTCACTATCAACCCAGGCCCGCTTCCCTTTGTAGGCTTAAGGTTTAAAAATTGAGTTGGTTGGCTCTTTAATGGAATTTGGGCCTTTATCTCTATAAAGAGGCCCACTAGGCGCAACTGGAATATTGGCCCTTCTAAGCAAAGAACCAAAGGCCTTATCTAACTCTTACTATGATTGAACGAAAGTGGGTTGATTCCTCTTGCCCTGCTTGTCTTCTTTAAACCTCCCTCCCATAAACGTGCGTCAATCGTTGATTGGACCCTCTACCCTAGCTTGGTTGATTCTTCTGCTTTAATTCAAAACCCTCCAAATGCCTAACGGCTAACGTGTGACACCCTCGCCTCTGCACTTGCCCACCAACCCTACTCCCTTTGTAGAAACACGAACCCCACACATTGTCTCCAACTTTGGCATAGGCGCTGCCTCCACCACATTGTTGCTGATTGACTGCTGAAACATTGTTTTGTACGCCTAACACCAAGCAACCCTCTCATTTGTTACCTTTCCCACCTATGCCCACTGCCTTAATAGTAGCAAAACAACCTCCCGCGTGTCTACCATTTCATCACCAAGGCATCTTGAAAGTTCGTGCTACCTCCCTGCCTCAATATTCGCCGCTCGACTTCTGTAAGCCACGGAAGGCCCCATCTTAGCCCATATATATGAGATTTTTAGCAATAAGAGCCCCATCTCACCTTAACCACTGGAGAAACTTTCTCCATTTCACCTTAATATGAGTCCCCTACCCCAAATTTTTTTTTTCTAGCTGCTGTATCGTCATCCACCCAAGCAAAGCCATCACACAAGTTACCAATCGCTTCGAAGTTACTAGAGTCCCAGAGATAAGATGAGCTGGCCACGACACAACTCTCACAATAATTTTCGATGGCCACAAACCCGACTTGTAGCATCCTTCAAACGTGACCACCAATCCAAAAGAAACGCTGGCCACCAAACACCCACTCTCCATCTAGAATACGCAAGGCCTCCTTGGATGGAAGTACATATATATAGTGTGCCCTGCCTCCGTCAACAACTTCCACTCCAACCGGCATCACCAGTAGCGCTCAACCCACTACTTCGAGGAGGCAGTTGGGATGGGGTATGAATCGCCTGACCCAGACAGCCGACCAAATAATGGCCTTGGAACTTCTCAACCTCCAACGAAGATCGATGGACCAGCTCAATGTCCAGTCCATCCTTTTCCCGTCCACCCTCAACCTTCCCTCCGGCCAAGAGTTCAATTCAGCAACCTTCAAGATGATTTCTTTGTCCTTAGACACTACACTGAATTCTCCTGGAAAACTCTCCAACCGTCACCAAAAGGAGATTTTGGGATACACAAAACCTTCCCTTTCAAGTATTCCTTTACTAAAATTTCCAGATATCTACCAGCAGTGTTCTTTTTGTCAGATAACTACCACTTGCGTTTTTTTTTACTCTGGCAAACCACAACATGTGAGCCAACCCTCCATATTTCCCCACTTTCCCAGCACCCCTCCGAAGCTCAGAGGCTTTACCAATTTATCAACCAACCATGCAAGAACATGTTACTCTAGATCAAAGGTCTCAATCTGAAGAATTCTTTTTGAAGATGCCCCCTCTCTCTTCTATCACATGATGTTTAGAAGAACATGTTCCTCTAGTATTAAGGCATCTTATTATATAATAATGATAAGTTGAAGAGGTCCCCAAAGTAATTTGACCACTTCCAAACATTTAGGATGTGAAAGCAAGATATCCACCAGATCAATGTATAATTAAGTTTCTAGGCTTATGAGAGTCTTACATTTTGTTTATTTCGGCTAGATATTTATCTAGTTACTCTCTCTTTGTTTCAAGTAATACCACAGGCACCACCCACTTCTACCTCAGCCAGGTGTCACATTTGTATCTAGCCTTCAAAGATTCATATAGGCCTGGTAGGCTTGTGATTGTCATAACAAACAACCGACGATGAGTGGTACATCTTAATTACTGTGAAAATTCATTTTTGAATTGGAGGGATTTTTGAAAGTTGGTTTGGGGATTTCCTGCATAATAAGAGGGTTTAATTGATTTTTCAATTTCAACTTTGTTTGCAGTACTCTTGTTTTTTCATTTTTTATTTTTACTATTTCCAACTTGATGGCACCTCAGGCCCATCAAGTTATGTCAGTTGAAAACCTTATTGAGTGATTAATTATCTTTTATTGTTGCTGGATTTCATACTACATCACAATATTATACTTTGCTTCTCTTAAGATATTCATTAAAGCCTTTGACTTTACAGGATCCCTTGGATCCATGAGCTCACGTGGTACATTGTACAATGAGATCCCATCTTCAACATCAGACGTTGTTACATGGTATGAATTTTATTTTTAGTTCCTACATTGATGCGCTGTGTTATTAATGCTGTTTATGTTGTAAATGGATTTTTTAAAAGGAGATATTGATGTATTTTGAAGAATCATACTTATGAAAAATTGATGACCATGTTGACAAGATAGCATGACCATGTTTATGATCAGTGGCGTAGTCAGGAAATTTATTCAGTAGTGTCATTTAGAGCCCGTTTGGTAATTCAAAATTTTCGTTTCGTGGCTAAAAACGCAAAAAACATTAACATAGTCTATTTAACAAAAAAACAAAAAAGCTAAACTGCCCAAATATCCAATTTGAATAAAAAGCAAAAATATCCAATTTGAACAAAAAGCAAAAAGCTAGTTCCCTAACAATTAATTTCAAAAAAGTTAGCTTAAAAGCTAAATTACCAAACAATTATTTTGAACTAAATTTAACTTTTTTAGCTAAAAATGAAAAAAAAAAAAATAAAAAAAATAAAAAGCTAGCTTTTAAGTTAATTTCCAATTGGGTCCTTAATTAATTATAATCATATCAAATTTTTAATTTTATAGAATATGTCAAAATTAACTTTAACAAAATATACTATAATATTATATATTTTCAATGACTTCAAAAAAGATATTCATACTTGTTAATTATGTGAAAAAACAAAGTTTGGAATTATTATATTATTGATTTAATTTTTTTAAAGTAAAAAATGCATCACAACTAATATAAATTTTCATTAACTTGTAATTTTTTGAAATGTTGACCCCATTTTATATTATTTTAAATATTTTACCGGTGTCAATATTTTAAATGCTAAAAAATTTACATAACTATACATTAAAAAAATTCTTTAAAAAAATTGAGTGGGTTGAATTGAACCCACTGACTTACATGTGGCTACGCCACTGTTTATGATGTAAATGGATTGATGTGAGATATTGATGTATTCTGATTTCTGAATAATCATACGTATGAACAATTGATGACCATATTGACAAGATAGCATGGTGTGATATCTCATTTCACATTTGTAGGAGATAGAAATTAAGTCTCATATATAAAAAAACTTGTGGGCTGCTACTAATAACTTCGGTTAAGCATTTTGGGGCGCGTTGTTAGGCTCTTTATTCAAGTTATTGGGTTAGTGGTTCACTTGGATCATTATAAATGGTATCAGAGCCAACCCTAGTTCCCATGTAGGGTTTTGTGGTAGTGTGGATAGAGAAGTAGAGGCTCTGGAGAGGGGTAGAGGTCCTGAGGTTGTATACATGTTACACACTTATGGGTTGCTTTGTGTCCGCTAATGGGCTGCTATTTACATCCTACTCAAGGAAAGAACTTGGCTTACGTGATGAGGGCGTCACGTCTTTAAGTGGGGGATATTGTGATATCTCATCTCACATCGGTTGGAGATAGAAATTAAGTCTGATATATATAGAAACTTTTGGGCTACTACTAACTGCCATAAACCTGTGTTATGCACGGGATAAAAATAATAAGAGTAAATTACACTGACTTCCCCTAAGGTTTCTGACAAAAATAGAAACCTCCCATGTAGTTTCAAAAATATCACTAACCTCTTCTCAGGTTTAATTTTTACATCAAATGAACCCAACCGTTAATATTTTTAACGGAAACCACCATCACCACCTCAAAACCACCCCCAAAACCACTCCCACCCCCAAAACCACCGCTCGACCCTCACATCGCCACCGACCGCCGACCTCCACACTGTCGCCACCAGCCTCCACCCCGCTGGCGTCGCCGTGCCACCTCACCGTCGATGCCCCTCTTGGACATCGAAATTTTAAACAGAGATAGCAAGAGAAAGAGAAATAGAAGAGAAGAAAGGAGAACGCCGCGCGTGCCACCCCGCCTCGCTCGCGACGCGGTCCACCGCCGACCGATCAACTGCCGTCGTCCCAGTATGCCACCACTTCTGGCGACTTCACCGGCGCTGTCTCCGCCACCGCCGTCCACTTCCGGCCCGTCTCCCCCCTCTCTCGGTATCTTCTTTCTCGATATATATATTACAGAGATGATGCCGCACGCCACTGCCGCCACCACCAACCCCTCATGGCCAGCGTCGCCGACTGTCGACCCTCACACTACCGCCACCGCTGACCCCCACACCGAGAGGGAGAGACGGCAGAGAGGAGAGAGAGGGAGAGACGGCAGAGGGGGAGAGAGAGAGGGCAGAGAGCAGAGAGAGAAAGTAGAGAAAGAGGGACGGCGGTGGCGACGGTGTGGGGGTCGGTGGCGGCCGGCGGCGGTGTGGGTTTGGGGCGGTGGTTTTGGGGTGTGGGGGTGGTTTTGGGGTAGTGATGGTGGTTTCCATTAAAAATTTTAACGGTTGGGTTCATTTGATGTAAAAATTAAACCTGAGGGGAGGTTAGTGATATTTTTGAAACCACAGGGGAAGTTTCTGTTTTTGTCAGAAATCTCAGGGGAGGTCAGTGTAATTTACCCAAATAATAATTTTTAAATATATTATTTTATATTTTATAATATTTAAAACATTAAGAATTATTTTTTAAAAATAGTGTAATTTTATTAAATTCATCATATAAAGTATAATTTTATTTTTATTAGTTTTTTAATTAAAATATAAGTAATTATAAAACGACAGGTTATTAGATGAATTTCATTAAACGTATTTTGTTTTACCTTCAACAATCAATCAAATAAGTTATCATATATAATTCTTTTAAGTATTTAACCCTCTATAATTAATTTTTTTTATAATTTTAAAATCTAATTAAAGTACAAAAAACAAAATAAAAATTCTTTTAATATGAAAGGCTTTTTATTTTGCTTTTCAACTAAATAAATATATATAGCTTCTAATTTTTTTTTATATTTTTAATAATATTATAATTTTACATTAAAAGTTCTATTACGGGAAAACATAGCAGAGTGAGGAGAGAGAGAGAGGGGGGAGGGAGAGAGATTATTACGAAAAATTTGAAAACAAAGCATTACAGAAAAACATAACAGATGATGTTTGTTGAAAACAGAGCATTATGGAAAATTAAAAGTTTGTCGAAAAGTTTTGAAAACAGAACATTACGGGAGAACATAGCAGATGATGTTTATTGAAAACACAGCATTACGAAAAATTGGAAGCTTGCCGAAAAGTTTTTTGAAAAACAGGCGTTGGAAGAGCAAATGATGTTACTTGAAAAGGACAGTGGTTGTTGGGGCGAGAACACCGAGAAAAATCTGAAGCTTGCAAAACAATATGGGAAAACAAAACATTATGGGAAAAGTTTTTAAAAAAACACATAGAAAGAGAGCAGATTATGTTACCTGGATAGAATTTCGGAGAACACTGAGAAAAGGTGTTGGAAGATAGGGAGAATATGATTTGTGTGAGAGAGAGAGGCGCTTGAATATAAAGAATAAAGTGATGAGGATTCATGAGATAAATAATGAGTAAAAATCGGTGTTTGAGTAGGAGTAAGATGGAGAACAAAATGAGAGAGAGAGAGAGAAAAAGAGGGAGACGCGTGCGAGAAAAAATTTGTGTGGATACGAGAATAGATTTAATTTCATTGTAAATCTGTGTCTTTTCAAAATTTGTGAGAGAGAATCGATGAGTTCTGTTCTTAGATGACGATTTCTATCATAATGTCTTAATTTTGTGTGAAAAAAATTCTGAGCGAGTAATCGGTGAGTGAGTTTCATTGTATTGTGTGAGAAAAAATCGGTGGGTGAGTTTCATTATGATTAGGATGAGTGAGTTTCATTGTATTGTGTGAGAAAAAATCGGTGAATTAGGATATATCCAGATCCAATTGGAATTTTCTACCAGATGACGATTTTCTAATTGAATATCTTAATTTTTTTAAATTTTGAATAATTCTATTAGCCAATTAGTTATTTTGTAAATATTTTTTAATTCAAAATTCTAGGGAATTTTTGGAGCGCCCAAATGCTCGCCATGTGGCGCTCTAAGAACTCTCTTGGTGAAAATCTCATTTTCTTTAATATACACATAGATAACTTGGATTAATGGTTTACTTGGGTCGTTACATATGGCTTCCTGCAATATTTAATTAAATCACCATTTCCTTTGATGTGCATGTTTAAACAGGTTGGCTGTTAGATCTGGTTACGAAGTTTCTTAACACAAATCCTGACGCTTCCATTGCATTAACCTCTTTGCTTTCTATTCTCAATGTATCCATTTTTGGATAAGCTATGGAAGTGACATCTGTTCTAAAATGATTCTTGTCATGGAAAATGTTTTCCACAATTAGCATTTTTCCCTTGGGATTTATCTGTACACGATTTATAAATTCTGGAAAGGTCATATGAGATTTATAAATTTCCTGTAACTATTGGTTAGAAAGGGAGCGTTCCTTGGAAGTTCCACAAGCTACTGCATGCTTGCATGTGTCTACTGTCCACATTCATTTGTGTAGTAGATTTTAGGCCTCAGCTTCTGGCTGAAAACGTAGTTGAAAGAGTATTAAACATGTCATGTATCATACGTGTCCATGTGTGGTTTGCATACATTGTGTTTGCTTTTGCTTGTACTTGTGAAGTTAAATACTAGTGCTGTCTGCTTCTTCCAAGGTTGTTACTTTTTCACTTGGAGCTTCTATGAGTATTTAGTGTGTTGTGCAAAAAAATCTCATTCTTTGGAAACTTGACTAATGCTTAACTAGCATGACGATATTAGGCAATTAACACATCTTCCAATTTCAAAGGGAATAAGTGTAATTGCTTTACATTTAAGATCAGTGGACTGATGCTGACAGAGTGTTTACAATCTTTATCCAATTTGCTTGACATAACAAAACCGCCATGTTCCCAAGTGAAACACACTAAAGCATTCTTCGTCGAAGTTCACAAGTTTCTTCTTTTATGGAGGTGGAGAACACTCCCCATTCGTCCAGAAAGAGGCTAGGTTACGTGACTCTTTGAAGCGCCAATAATGTGGTGGGGTTGAAAATAAGAGTTAAGAGGGACTGCCCCTTCTCTCAAGTAGGCCATTTGTTCTGGTATGCCTGACTGCTAGCTATATGACATTCCAGTCCAAAAGTGCCTTAAGGGGAATATGTTTGGAATCAACATTTTGAAATCGAGAGACAGTTTAGAGAGAGAATGGTGGTAGATTTTCTTGTTCCAGTCAGCAGTTGTGTGGTTAAAGTTTAGAGCAGATTGACAAGAAGGAAAAGAAATTGCTTAAGAAGATTATTTAAGAAACCTTAATAGAAGAACTTTTTCCAGTTAACAAGCTCTTTTGTTAATGTAGGAGCTGCTAAATTTCTCAGGCATTTTTTTTATCAGTAGCGCCATACTATGATTACTTACTTACCCTAAATTCTCTTGCTGCCTAAAACTCTATCAAAGTATCAAGAAAGCACTGCCTTGTGTTTTCTTTGTGTGCAGAATCTGCTAATTGAGTTCTGTTTTTGATGCTTCATCATTAGCTGTTGCCGAATATGGCTGATTTGTCGAAGTTTTGATTGAATGATCGATTTGATTTTTATTCCTTGACTACTGTTCAATGGATGCAATCACTTTCAAACATCATCAGCTTTATTCTTGAGTGAGGTGGCTGTTTCTTTAAGTTTTTTTTTGTGTGCGCGCGTGTTGGGCGGGGGGGGGGGGGGGTGGGGGGGGGGGTGGGTGCTGGGCTGGGAAATGATCATATTTTGTCAAAAAAGAAATTATAGAGGTCTGGATCATTCAAGTGTGAAGTTTTCTATGAAATGGAATTTGGTATTTTTCAGATAGAACAATCTTTGGTCATCCTTAGGTTACAATATCTGGATAAGGAAATTGGATATCTTACTATTTCTGAAAATAATAGTGAGTTCACAGTTGGGTTGATAATGGTTGAGTTTTAGTGACTGATTTAATCTTGCTGCTGGATATGTAATTGCGTTGTTCTTTACGTTGTCTGATGTGCCATTTAGATGAATTGAATGTCTCCAGACCAATATGCAGGACTGGTAATCTCTCCACTCATGTGTCTGAGCCTAAAAAGAAAAACTTGTATTTGCAAAGCTTGTACGAAGAGGAGGAGGAGAAAATCCCTATGATGAATGGTCAAAAAAGTGGGAGGCATGATTTTCAATTTCATAGTGATATTCAGGATAAGGACATGGTTCAATCACTAGAAAATGGGGTTCAATATTGGACAGATTTCTCAAAAGTTCACTATCATCCCCGGAGTCTATATGAATTAAATGGCCTATGGGTTGATGATGAGCAATTCAACAATTATGGGATTGGTAGGGATGCCTTCTCTGGGGGTCTGCGAGCAGAAGAAATAAATGAAAGGCTTCGCTTTTTCATAGAAGAGTGCGATCATATTCAGGTTCTTTATATCCAGTGGAATCTCTTGATCGTTTGTATTGCACTACTGCTAGGGCATCACATGGACTGGTTTTATCTTTATTCTTGTTCGGTCACTAATTTTTTAAATTTTTTATTGTCATGTATTTGGTTTTAGATGCATCCAGCTTTGTACAACTGTGATTAGTACCAGGATGATATTATATTTTTGGCAAGCTTGGTTACTCCTTCCAGCATGTTGACCCTGACATTTCTAGTTGGGGTAAAATTTATATGTGATGCTGTATTGATGGCAATGTGATCTTTAACTATGATTAACCATTGGACTATCAATGGTTTTTGCTTAATGATAGGGCATGGAGTTAAGTTGCCAATATATCATTGAATCATATATTCATATATATGGAAAAAGTTTCTTACTTTTGTATGCATGAAGTTGGAAAGTACGATGACAAAGGTAAGATGTTAATGAGTCATTATTTAACTAATTATTAGACATATCTGAAAATTCATTTTCAGTGGAAGAAGATAGCTTTTTGGAGCACCAATTTTCTTTCGTAGTTATTATTCCTTTTCCTTTTGGTGAGTAACTGATGCTCTATAGGAGCTTTACTGGTGAGGGTGTATATGCCTCCCCTTGAATATTCAGTCTGAATGTGATGTCTCTGTTTTTAGTTCCCTTTAAATATTTTATCCATCCACTTCTATTGATATTGGACTCTATTTTATGCTTACCTAAACTCAACAAGCCATAGTTCTAGTGATGGGGAACGAAGAGGCATAGGATGAAGCTATTTCAAAATTTAGGAATTTGGTAATTTTAGTAATATTTTTCTATTTGGATTTTATTGAGATCTTTTAAATTTAGTAAGTTTAATTAGAATTTATTGAATTGGAATATTTTATTTTTAGTAGCTTTAATTAGGGTTTTCTTGAACATCTATAAATAAGCAATTACGTAATAGGTTTAGGTAGACTGATAGTAATTGAATAAGTTTAAGCTTGATATTGAGGTCAAGAAACTTTATTCTCTTTCTGGCGTGGCCTTTCTTTTTTGTTATTTCTTTTATTTAGATCATTTTCTTTTGTGTTTACAACTTGCCGGCCATTCGTCATCAAGTGGTATTGGAGCATGTTTCGATCTATTTCCTTGCCACTGCTGCTCGTGGTTGCAAGTTTTTGTGCCATCGCCGAAGTCTACCCCGACCATCTCAGTTCAGCTGAGCAGTCTACGGCCTCCGATCATCATCTTCATCTCCTAAAACCATGGCCGACCATGGTCGGTTTCCAGTGCTTTGTTAGAATGGTCTCGTCTCCTTCGCCCCACAAGCCCTCATGTTCACAGGCGCCGCTGCCAATACCGTCACCATTCTTCACCACCTGACGTCGCCGCCTTTGCCTTTGCCTTGTGTTCACATCCGTCATTGCTGCCATTGTCCTGCGCTGCCAACATTGCCGCCATCGGCTTGCGCCACCACCACCGATGCCGTCGGCCTGCGCCACCACCACTGATGCTGTCGGCTTGCGCCACCACGATCTATGCCGTTGCTGTGAGCTGCCGCCATCGATGATGTCAACTAGCGCTGTCGCTGCCAATGCCTGTGCCGCCACCGTCCCCTCTTTGTTGAAGCAATGCCCCTTTGAGACCCTGAAAACCTAACCCTAAACCTAATACCCAACCACTATTAGTCAAGCCATCCCCATATTAATTAACTCAGCCCAAATCAGACTAAAACAAACTAAAACCCAACCCACTGTTATCTAGCCCTCATACCAAAGCTCAACCCCAACACCCACCTAACCCTAACAGCCAAAATAGGCCACAATCAACACAAGCCATCTTTCCCTCCTTCATCCAGAATTGATCCATCTAAAAAAAAGGAAACCTCTTTTGAGCAACGCAATTCAGGGGAGGTTCAATTCTTACTTTTAAGGATCTATTGCACAACCATTGAAGCATCCACATGTTCTTTGGACATCGAGAAATGTGCTGTTCTCTCTAAAAAGTTGAGATTAATATTTGTATTCATTGTAGAATTAGTAAAATTTTGCTAATGGATCCATGATTTTTTGTATTCTCAATTAAAAAAAAATCATAAGCTTATATAAAGACAACTTGAGCACCTTTCAAGTTCTCATGAACAACCTTATGAGCAACATCCCTCAAAAGGTTGTTGAGACCAATTCGTAGGCAGTAGATGTTTAGCAACAATCTCATGTAGCAATTTCTTTGGCTCTTTTTTGGATTGCCGATCTGGTATGAGTTGATTTACATGTTCTAGGTATTATTGGTTCTCTCATGGTCCAGTTTTCCTTTGATTTGCGTCCGTTGTAGAGTTCATTGATTTCTTTGATCTCTTATTGCTTCTTCTTGGTTCTCTATGTTCATGTCTGATACTGGAAAGCCTTCTAGTGGTCATGACGACACATGGTTAACTTGTTCTAGGATTCCTAGTGACAGTCCATCTCTTTAGATTAGCTCTGTTAAGTTGGATGGTAGTGATTATTTGATTAGGTCTCGTGCCTGCAGTTTAGCCATTGCTGCTCGCTGCGTATTTGGGTATATCATTGGTAAAACTAAACAACCAACAGTTGTGGGTAGCAAGAATTCTTTTAAAATTTTGGGTAGCCTCGAAAGCCGAACTTTGGCATTCTTGTTCGCTCTTGGATTAGAAACTCTCTTTTAGTCAGTTGATTAAGTAAGATATGGTTCCTTTTCTCTTTTTGTTTGAATACCCTTCCCAGGGCCCCTGGTCTAGCGGGTATGTGCCGTTTTGAATCAAAAGGGGAAGTCGACTCATCCATAAGCTCCTCTCGTAGAACGGTACGGTACTAGCTTTCTCGGACAATGCATATTGTGAAGGCTGCTACATTCTACATAGTCTTTCATTAGTCACATTGTCTTACTTCTGGATATTGCACATAACATTTGGTCTGCCGTCACTCAGGCTGGTAATGATGCTCAGCTAGTGATCTAAATAACGGCCGTTACGTAACGGTATCTTAAATGGCCGATTTTGTTTCGCTGCATAGTATCGACTGTACAACAAATCGCAACTGTATCGACCGTTACTCCCGTTACGTAACGGGTATCAGTACAGTATCGGTCTGTAACGGTCGTTACGGACGATACAGCCCCCAACACATTGACAACTGCGCAGTGCGAACATACCTTTTTTCTTTTTCTTTTGTTTTCTTCGAACTTTGCCTTTTCTGCTTCCCCGAACATTTTTCGCCTCTTCCAAACTTCTTTCACCTCTTCTAAACTCATCTTGTTCTTCGAATTTAGGGTTCCAGCATCGATATCAGTTCGGATCTAGGGTTTCAGCATCGATTTGGATTGCCGATTGTGTTGGAGTTCGATTGGAGTTTGATTTGCGATTTGGGTGTTGCTGCTGTTGCGATTTGGGATTCGAGTGGAGTTCGATTTGGGATTTGGGTGATTTCGGTGGTGTTGGAAGCTGGTGATTGCGCCGATTGGAGTCGAGGTAGGCTGAATTGACGATTGGAGGAGTTGTGGAGTCATGGTGCCCTGAATCGACAGGGACTGAAGAGTCGTGGACCTCGTGGTGCTGTTTTTGGGATTTAGCTGATTGTGTGGGTGTTGCCACTGATAGGAGAGAGGGCTGTTTGTGTTGATCGATTTGCCTTCCTTATTTTTTTTAATTTGTAAGTTTTTTTATTACTTTAATTAGTATTTAAATTCCCATCATAATTTTTATTTATATGTTTATCTTATTTTTTAAAATTATTTTCTTCAATTTATCATGTTATAATTTATTATTATTGTATGTAATATTCAAATTATGTATAATTTAGTATAATATTTTTTATTTAAGTTGAATTATTAAATTATGTGATTTTTAAAATGATATCATGTTAGTAATAGTAATATGTTAAAATGTTGAATTGTTATTTGTTAGTATATAACTATATTAGAGGTTTAAGGCATGCATCATGAATGACATTACTACAATCAATATTATTTGTTTGCATGTCTTTGTTATAAAAGATTATCAATTATATTAGTATTTATAAAATCATAGATACTTAGTGAAATTTTTTTACCATACAACAATATCATATTTTTTTTAATTTTAAAAACAACATAAATTCTAGAAAATATGTTTTTTGTGT
>JAULJZ010000001.1:3279637-3298306 GCA_032270985.1 Heliamphora pulchella | reverse complement strand
CACCTAAACTACATTATGGTTTTATTTGCTCATTTGAGACACTTATAAACACTAATATTGTCTGCTTTGTTATTGTGGTATACAGTTTATGGTGAGATTTATATGGGGAGATTAAAGCACTATAAATTTTTTTTGTTGATCAACCAAGGTCAAGAGACTGTTCAGTGGATAATTACTGTCATTTTTTTTATTTTTAATTTCTAATTAGGTACTAAGTTGGAGTTTGTTTATTTTCAATTTCATACATAATGCTATGGAATTATTTATGTGATACAAGAGTTTTAAAGTTCAATATATATTTGAACCTTGTTAATTTGTTGTTATCTTTGATGGAATTTAATTATCATCATTTTTTTATACCCTTATAATATTATAGGAAACAAGTTTTATAGGATGCATGTAGTGAAAAAGATTTTTATATATAATATTATTTCTTTTACAGAAATTATGTTTTTTAATCACGATTAAAAACTGAGATTGGTAATATTTTTTATCACAGTTATATTAAAAAGAGATCTTTTATAAGAAACAATCATGGTTTTATAAGAAACCGAGATCTTTCATTGCTTTTCATCTCGGTTAATACGTAAGATTATTTCTAGCTTTTAATCTCGGGGTATTAACCGAGATTAAAAGTATACCATCTCGATTTTGCATTGGTTTTCATCTCAATTAATAACCGAGATTGTTTCTAGCTTTTAATCTCGTGTATTAACCGAGATTGTTTCTGAGTACTTTTAATCACGCCAGAATACATCTCGATTTTAGAACCGAGATGGTATACTTTTAATCTCAGTTTATAATCGAGATGTTATACGATTTTTGTAGTAGTGTCAGCAAAGTACCTACATCCACGAGAGTGGAGAACAATCCACTATTTAATAATAGGATTATAATCTTCTATGTTTTCATCGTCCTACTATGACTATAGAACATAAAAACAATATATATGAGGTCTCCAGGCTAAAAAACCTAATCTTAGCGCCGCAGCAGAATTTTTGTTCCACGGCGGTTCGCTCGAGCAGACCCCTAGCCGTTCGAACGGTCAGTGTTCAGAAACTAATTTGTCATAGTTTCCACTCGAGCGGACCCTCCTGATCGCTCGAGTCATCAATGTGCCAAGAGCAAAAGACAGAACATCGTAGTGGTTGCTCGAGTGGTTAGTGTCTTAAAACCACTACTCAAAATTTGGGTCAAAACCCAACATGCAGTAATGAGGATCAAGACAAAGCAATGAAGAATGCCATTAAGACTATTTTTCTAATGGACGACATGGGTGGTGTTTGTGACATGTCATGAAAAAGGTGCTTGAAAATTTGAGACACTACAAATAATATGAAGCAATCAAATTCCACATACAAAATGTAGTTTGACTCATTAACAAAAGAAGAATGTAAAGAAAATTAGGAAAGTTTCATTGGGAAGTATGGACTCAAAAGCAATGAATGGTTACTTAATTTGTATGACGGAGAGACATAGATGGGTACCTGCATTTGTGAAAGATAATCTTTGGGTAAAAATGTCAACCACTCAGCAAAAAGAAAGTATGCATGCATTCTCTGGGTAAATCAACTCAAAAACCACATTGAACTAATTTGTGGAGCAATATGAAAATGCATTAGCAAAAAAGATAAAGAAAGAAAATGAGGCTGACTTTAGTCCTTTGAACTCATGCATCCCCTGCATAACTATTTATGAGTTGGAGGTTTAATTTTAAAGTGTTTATCCTACTACCAAATTTAAAGAGGTCCAATAGGAGTTATTATGAAAGATTTATTGTAACTTGTTTTTTAAGTTATGAAGGTGATGGTTATTTTGAATATGAAATGAAAGAGGATGACTTAATTGGAAAAAGAAAAAAGTACGTAACTTTCAAAGTTTGTTTCAAGGAGAATGGAATTGAAGCTGCTTGTAGTTGCCGATTGTTTGAATTTCAAAGAATATTGTGCAAGCATTGTGTTATGATATTTTTGGAAAAAGAAAGTTGTCGATTACCTAAAAAATGCATTTTAAAAAGATAGAACAAACTGCACAAAGAAATCACAACAAAATTTGAATCCATTGTGATAATTTGTTTGAAAAGACTGAAGCATGCCGCTATGATGACGTGTAATAAGCTTTATGAGCTTGCAAATTTGACACGAAGTTCTCAAAAAAGATATGAGAAGATGTTGGCGAAGGTACGTGAACTAAAAGAAGAGTTTGCTGAGGTTGAATTTGGTCATGAAATAAATGAGTTAGTATAAGTGCTCAAGATGATATCACCATAGTTGATCTAGTAGTTGTTCGTCAAAAAAGTTGACCATATATTCGGAAGCAATGTATTGTTGAAAAGGCCCTTAAAAATAAATGAAAAGGGAAGGCCAAAATCACAACCACGAAAGAGAGATTAGCGACAGCAATCAATTTTTTGTTTATTAGAGTTTAAATCTAGTTTTTGTGGTCTAACTTTTGTTTGCATTTTACAGGATGGAAATTTAAAAAATGAGAATGTTAAATATGTTGGACCTGAGAGACAAGATACAATAGAGTTAAATGTATAAGTTTTTATGTTGTTTCATCATGTGATTTATAATATGTATGGAAGTTGTTTTAATGCAATAATATTGTATTAGGTCTCTAGCCAACAATCTCAACACATTGATGGAATATTTTAATCAAGTTTTTTTCCTATAAACAAACTTTCCATTTCAGCCAAATATGCCTCAAGAAGTACTTTTTTGAGGTATTCAAGGATTTCAGGTATTACTACATTTTATATATTATTAAAGATCAAAAATACAATTTTATATATTATTATTCTTACCCAAATTACTAGACCAAAAAGATCTGAGCACTTTCGTGGATACGGCTTAAGCATAACTCTGCACTAGACATTTGGCGGTGTCAACAATAGGCAGACACAAATGCCATGTCATTCCTTAAACCAATGTATTCAAGACAATTGGACGGATCTAGATCCGTAGCCAATTCCAAAATAAGTTACACAATAGCAGTCACAACGCATTCCTCATCCAATTTCTCAATTTGAGGTATTCGTGAAATTTTAGTTTCTATTATTTGTTCTAGATATCAAGTAAAAAAAATATTTTGAGGTCACTTCATTAAAATGTTAATGAATACTTAGACGCTCATATGTGCTTCAATTGCACTTAAGCTTGTTAACCTAAATGTTTACTCAGTTTGCCAAGGTAGAAACAAAATTGCAATATGTGCTTCAAATTATGAAATGGTATTTACTGGCATTTTTTACCAGTATTTATGAAACGCCATTAATAATTGCTGGCATCTTTTACCGGCTTTTAGTAAACACCGGGGGCATATTCTCGACACAGCCATTCGTGGCGTTTTCAGTAAGCGCCGGTATAAGTGCCAACAATGGCTATGTTGGCATTTTACATATTTTTTGCGGAATTTAATAAACGCGAAAAATGTCTTTTTTCTTGTAGTGTTTGGGAGAGAACTTTTGTATTTGGAAATTGTTAGAATGATGAAAGTGCCTAATATCATATATTTGGATTGTTTGCAAATTTTTGTTGGCATTTTACATATTTTTTGTGGAATTTAATAAACGCGGAAAAGGTTTTTTTTTCTTGTAGTGTTTGGGAGAGAACTTTTGTATTTGGAAATTGTTAGAATGATGAAAGTGCCTAATATCATAATTTGGATTGTTTGCAAATTTATTTTAGCTTTTTTTTTTAATTTTATAAATCTATATTATTTTTTATTTTCATTATTTTTACTAATGATATTTTGGTCAAATTGATGGACTAGTTTTCTCATTAAGCCTGAATAAATAATATTTTTATGTTTTATTTTGTTTGAATCCCAATGAATTTACGTTTGTGTGTGAATATTTTTTTTTTTTTGTTAATAGATTCTTAGATTATAATGGTATGTAATGAATGATCACTTTAATTACCCAAAAAAAAATAAATGATCACTTAGTGATTTAAAGAATGAATAACAGATCATTTTTACGCAATATGCAAAGGTTATATATTTATATATATATATATGTGTGTGTGTGTGTGTGGTTCGTTTTATAAGTCTATGTTCATAGAAAAATATTAGCATTGATATCACTATGAAAAAAAGTGAATACAAGGAGCTGACAATATATATCATTCTTATACATAATAAACCTTAGAAGCCACGTACCCACCTTTATATCAGAAATCCTAAAATGAAATGTGTCAAATAATATAGCCAATATAATGAACATGTCTAAATCATATTCCAAGGCTTTGGGAACGTAGCCCATTAATCAACACAAACGGATCATGAACAGGTTATAAAATAAAACGGGTTGAATTCAAATCACCAAACATAATAAATATATAAATATAAGCAACATTTCCAAGTAATGACTTAGGCTTTTGGGAGGATTCAAAATATGCCCAATTTATCACATTAAAAATAAAGTATCATTAAAAATAAAGTATGTACACACATTACGACGACAAATTTTTTAACAAATTAGATGATAATAGATAAAAAAAATATATACGTACAATTGTGATAGACCTAACAAGATGTTCTACGTGAGTAGGTTTTAGATAATACTTTTACATTGCTTAGGGAGTGTTTAGCTAAGCTTCTTGACTTATTTTTTAATTTTCTGTTACTAATTTTAGTTATAAATTATAATTTTTTTTAAACACTTACAACTTTTACTATAAGTTTTAATTATTTTTTTTTCTATTTCAGTTACAAGTTATAATTTTTACCAAACACTTACAACTTCTATTACAAGTTACAATCTATAAGTTACTAATTTCAACAATTCAAACACCACATAGATAATTACTTATCAATATACAGATGTAAAAGGTATAACATTTTATTATTCCTTCTACCATGTGATTTTATTAGAAAGCATATACAAGGCCTTTCATGGAAAAAGTTAAGCAACAACATGCCAATATGTCACAAGGCATTATTTCAATTAAAAATTAGAATTTCACCAAATTTAGATCAATTTTAAGACATAAGATATATATTACGATTTTGATATTAGGGAATATTTGTACTTAGTTTAAATCACCATTTTAATCCTTCTTGAATTTCTTAGGTAAGATTATGATTTTAAACTTAGAAAAAGTTTAAACTTAGTTAAATTACTATTTTAACCCATTTTGAATTTCTTGTATAAAACTACCATTTTATCCTTTGAAGATGTAGATTTTAGTTAAAATTACCCCTTTAACCCTTTTTTTAATTTCTTAGGTAAAACTACGATTTTAACCTCAGAAAAAGTTTGAACTTAGTTAAAATAAGAACCCATTTGGAATTTCTTAAGTAAAATTGCGATTTTAGCCATAGTAAAAGTTTGAACTTAGTTAAAATTACCATTTTAACCTTTTTAAAAAATTCTTAGGCAAAATTAGGATTTTAACTTTAGAGAAAGTTTGAACTTAATTAGTTAAAATTACCATTTTAACTCTTTCTTGAATTTTTTAGATATAATTACAATTTTAACCTTAAAAAAGTTTGAACATAGTTAAAATTGTATACGCATTCTATTTTCGTTTAATGTTAAGTGGTCAGATTTCTATCATTTGAGAGCTAAACAACTTGGCTTTGATGCCCCAACTTTTACCTAGGCAATGTTCAAATGGTCGTTTGCAAAAGTAAATTTCTTCACCCACGTGACAATGTGATTAAACAATATATTTACTCTGTTATTTGTTTAAATTGTAAACTTCATTACCAAATGTATGATGAGTTACGTAGTGTAAATCAATAATATAGTGCCTTATTGACAAGCAAACAAAGTCGAACTTATTGTTTGAGCGTAACAATTTAAAGACACAATAATGTCGAAGTTCAAAATATTTACTCTGCACTGCAAATAATTAGTACTTTTATTTGAAATGATGATAGCTATAATAAAGTGATGCATTAGAGCATTAGGACCACCACCCTTCGCTTATCTTCACTTTTACTGCAACTGTTTCCTATTTGCATGAGAATGGTCCTGCCTATCCTATGTATATATATGTGTAGGGTTTTGTTGCTGTTTATTAACAGTAGTTTTTAGGGGTTTTTTTTTTTTTTTTTAATTTAAAACTGTATCAAACTATTTGTCATAGTTCTTCTTTTTGCTTATGAATAAAAAATGCTTTTCAAATTTAGTTTTTAGTTTTTAAGAAAAGTTAATGTTAATCGCCATTTACCGGGCAATGATTAATAATAATCTAATAGGGGATAATAAAAATTCTAATATTAATACTTTTTTTTTACAAATATCTATATATTATATACCTATTATTTAGTGTCCAATAAGTGATGATTATCATTTTTTTTTTTTTAAAGTTACATTTTGAACCTTTTAAAATTTTACATTTTAAGAATTAATTTTTAATATAAAAATTCAACTGATATATCTATCTAGATGTGTGCTACTTGAAACTAGCTGATCATCAGAGTGGTCTCACTTTCTCTCTCCTGATTATGTTGTTCCCTCTTAAAAGTTCTCTACCCATTTACTTCCCAAACAAACCTCCGGTCCTCCCCCATAAAACCTGCTAATAAATCACTGGTTGCCCCCCACCCCCTCATTGCCAAGGTTGGTCTTCCAACCCTAACCTTTCACTTCTCCGCAAATTATTAGATAATTCCGTAGTGCCAGGTGGGCAATACTATGTAATATTTTTAAAAAATAAATAATTGTGATTTACGCATATTACACTTTATCTTCTAATAATTACTCAATAAAAATTAATTGTTATGTTTTTTATCGTAAAATTAATACTCTCGATAAATAAATAATCGCAATTCATGTAGGTCACTATTTGTTTCTTAATCACTTAATAAAGATAAGTTATCATATTCTTATCGTAAAATTTATCACTACAAAATTGATTAAAAATATTACATAAAATTGATATATAATACCCTAAAAACGTTGAATAATTAGACCGCTGTCTGCCAACCCCAACCTTACATGACCCATCTTACATTTTTAGCATCTGAGACTTGTACGGACCTGCTCAGTTCTTGTAACCTGATCTGGTGTCCAGAATTAAATGAATTTATGATCCAACCCCTTTAACCTGGACTGGGGTTGAAGGGTTCAAGGCACATCAAGTTTTGTTGTTTTTTATTTAATTTTATGATATAAATTGTGTATATTATAAATTTTACTAATTATATTACTAATAAAATAAATTAAATTTATTGAACATTATTAACAATATAATCAAATCATATGGCTAACTACTTCTAAAAAAAATGTAATTTTTTATTCTAATAGTATGCTGGATCAAATTTACAATATTAATAATTTAAAAAGTAAGATTATATAAAAAATTAATACCATTTTAAAGTCACGGCAGGACCCATTTCTCCCCTTTCGTTAAAATTCATCATAATATCTGATGGTTTACTGCCTTGCTCAGTCATGTCACCTGCAAATTTATGTTTATGTTATTATACTACTAACTAAAATTAAATTAAAGGACGGTCTTGTTAAAAGAAACCTACTAAACACTGGTTAATAGGTATATGAGAATAAAAATTTTATTAATATTAATATAATTTTAGATGTGACTCAATAAATTATTTCTAATTCTTTAGCCATTATTTGAAGCCCATCGAACGCCCAAACAACAAAAACATAAGAGCGTGGCTCCATTTGGGCCCTGATTGGGCTAATTTGGTTAATTTTTTCCTATTTTTATTTTTTCTAAACTTAGTTAATGTTTTTATAAAAATATTTTATTTTTCCCAATTATCTCAGGATAAATTAGAAAAATAAAAAAGATTATCAAAAGATAAAAAACTTCTACTAAAAACAAAAATAATCAACATACAATCTCACTTATTGATTTAAGCGACAAATAATCAACATACAATCTCATTATCTAGTTTATCATATTTTATGATTTAATTATATAAGGGTAAAGTTAAAATTTATAAATTTAATCTTATTCATTTATTTCAAAACAAATATAATATTTTATAATCCATCGTATAATCCATCTTGAAAAAAATATGAGAGTACTAATTGTATCATTAATAATTCCTTTTACATAGTAATTCTATATATAATCTTACTTTATTATTAATTTCACTTAATCTATACACCCGTTATAAAACGAGGCCATAAGTATTAATAACCATTATAGCACCAAGCTGCTGGGGCGCACAGGTTCATCTTTATTCTTTTTTTTTTCTGTTCTTTTAATTCCCTACCTTTAATCATATGTATATGTAAAACCTATCCATTATCCACACCCAAATCATATGTTATATACGTATAAGAACAACTATACAGATTGGGAAAAAATTCAAAAAAGACAAGGAAGACAAAAAAAAAAAAAAAGGAGATGGAGTTAACTATACTACGTTGGCGATAGTTGTCCTCAAATTTTCTTTTCTTTTTAACAATTCGGCCTTTTACCTTATAGCGCACATACAAAAATTGAAAAACTTATATGTATGTGTTTAGAAAAAGATACCTTATTCATAATAATCGTGCATTATGCTGGTACCAGGTGATTCCGTATGGGTGATGAGAAAGAGGGAGAACAAGTCCTCTAGAGGTTTACTTGACGCTTTCAACCTGCAAGAGAGAAAAGTGAGATTGGCCGGCGAGCATTTACTAGAAAGCGCCTTCAATGCTTAAGTTAGTGTCGTTGAAGCGAAAGAGTTGAAATGTTCCAACAATTGAGTTTTCTAAGTATTTTGATAGAATTTCTAAGATAAGTTGTATGTGTACTTTGATAAGGAGTTGAACCTTCTTTTTTATAGAATCGAGGTTGGACCTCTCAAACGATATTGTCCCATCTAGCTGCAGCTGTGTTTTGAAGGCCACTACCTCAAAGGAGTTAACTGTTGTTGCGGGTTTGTTGAGAAATACTATAATCAATCTGCTCATCATTATCTATAACTCAGCCACGTCACCATTAATGACATTTAGCTCGGCTGCGCTACCCTTATTAATGCACTCGAATTCAACTGTTCATGCCATTTTAGCTCGTAGCCTGGTTAGGCTCGGATGAGGATTAAGCTTTACAGCTCGCCTCTTCTTGGGCCCCTTCCTTTGTAGGTATAAGCCTCATCATTCGACCCAACCTGTTAGAGGTCAGGGGTTGCCAACCCCTGGTCGAGGGTCTTGTCCATTCTGGATCTAGCTCGTATCATTTTCCATATAGCTTGCGTGCTTTGGTGCTCCTACCAAAGTATGGGAGCTACTCAATTTTAATCATGCCTAAGGCTCAATCTCCATGTTTGGCTCTTCAATTGCGCAATCATGAGCTTTGGTTCGCTCAATGCCAGGATAACCTGGATTTTAATGCTTGACAGCTCCGTCGCAACCAACAATCAATTCATCGTCATGTTAGGCCATGTGTCAAATGTCGGTTGATAGTGGCTCAGCGTGCACGCTTTGAGTGAGACATTTTATAGACATTATTTTGCCTGCTTGAGGAGACCATTGGAAGGCCATGTACCTTTGCCCTTTCCTTTATATAAGGGGGTGTTTTGCCCTTTTAGGTCCAAGTTTTCACCATCAAATTTTCTAAGATCATAGTAAGGTAAAAGCCATCCGTCAGTGGGGAACTATCATCTTCTTCGTCATTCGTCATCAATAAATTCCACAAGACCCTTAACTCTCCTCATACTATAAGTCTTTGATTCCATGCCTTTGTTGTTTCTCTATTTCTTAAATTTTCAATTTCTAGTGAGTCTTCTCTTTCTATAGTTCATAGACCTAAACCGTGTTTCTTAGGCGTTAGTTTTGGGCAACTAAGTCTCCCCCTGGATATTCCTTTTCTTCGTCCTCTATTTCGACAATATCCATCTTTTCAATTTCTCTTCTTCTTTTTATGATCGAGGTCATTTTCGCCCAATATGAGCAAGTTTGCCAAGTTAATCACCGAACTTAGGGCTCTCACTTTGTTTAGGGAGACATACCACATCCCTCATCGATTTTTGTTAGGTTTTATGACAAAATTGATTAAAAAAAAATAGTTTGTCCTTGGTTGGGGGAACAAAGTAATGTTCCTCATAGTGTTCGTGGTTAAAGTTGGGGTTCAATTTCCCCTTGACCCTCTTCATCAAGAGATGCTCGACCAATACCGACTTATGCCCCTCTAGATCTCGATCAACTTCTTCAGGATCGTCATGGGGGTGGCTGAGATAAACCGCCGACATGGTTTGAGTCTCGGCATTCTTGAGATCTTCTACTGCTACACCTTGGGGCATAACTAAGAAATGACCACCCACTACCTTCTCTAATAGAAGAGCGTCACTTCTTTAATCCACTATATTCCTGATTTGGATAAGCACACCAACCACATCGTCTTAGTCAGTGGCGACTTCGAGTTCCTTGTAGGGTAAGAAGGATAGCATGGCAGAACTATGTCTAGGGTCCCAAGTAGTCCAAGTTTGCTCCTCTTGCAACCTTTCCCCTTCTTATTTTTTTATACTTGTGGGTTCTTTGTATTTTTGTTCGCTCTTGATCGTTGTTGTCTCGTTGTGCAGTTGAAGATCTCACGCCTCAATGGAGGACATACGTTGATCAACCATCGTTCTCCCGCAAAGAAGATGCAAGCTCCTTTACGTGTTTCATCTTTAATCTCAGCTACACTTCTCACTACCATCAATGCTCCAGTGATGGCAAGATCAAAAAGATCCTTCGACTTACATGACAAGGCCTTTGAAGGCTCTACGACCACTTCCACTTATGTGGCTGTCACTACTATTGCCATAGCATTTGTAATCATCATTTCAAATCTCTCTTCCCCTCAAGTCAAGGTCGTCGATCCCCATACCGGGATTCCCCATGCCCATAAGGAGGCTCATTTCGGCTAAACCCATTACCAAGCCAGCATAAAAGAAAATGAGGTTGAAAAAAGTCGACGGGACATTTCTATCCTCGGTGAGGTGCCACAATGAACCTGGCGGGTGGAATAGGCCCCCATTTTTAGGGTTAGAGGCCGGCCACTAAAAATGGCCAACACATCAGTTGAGAACTCCCTATTGGCCTTCAAGTTGGTCAAGGACCTCCACCTACCCAGGGATATGGTACATCACGTCGCAAACAATGACAAGATCATGTACACCTGCGCCACGCAGTTTGGCATTGGGGTAAGCTACTTACACTTTAGCTATTCATTGTATCATCTTAAGCTCCCTTTTATGGATTTCTCCCTTGTGTTGTTTTCACTTTCCTTGTAGCAAATCCAATGACTTGGCATCTTGATGCAACGCCACGCAGACTTCTACAAAGAGAAAGTCGAGACTACACAAGCCTTCGTCATGGCCGAAAAAAAGCTAAAGCAGATCAAGGCCATTCATTGCCAAATGGAGGCGAGGGCCAAAACTACCGAGACTAAGGCCTAATCTCTATGGCCAATATCAAGGCCTCGCAAACGAAGCCAGATGAGATGGGGGTTAATCTTCTAGGTGTGAAGAACGCTACCGAAAAGGCCAAGACTGACTTAAGGGCTACTAGGGATGAAGCCTTCGAAGCTCGAGAGGATGCCAAAAAGCTAAAGAAGGCTCAGGCAAATATGGAGGCCAACCCCGCTACTCGTGATGACGAGTTATTCGACCAAAATAGAACAAGGCCAGGGAAGAAGCCCCAAAGGAGCTGATAGCGATATAGGACGAGCTTTATTAGGCTAGCTACAAAGAGGGCTTGAAAAAGGCTGAGGTCCCTTAGAACTCTCCTCTTTGGGCCAAGGTTCATGTCCTCCTAAGTCAGTTGTCTCTACAGCTAGGATTTTTGAAGATGCTCTCGCCCTTGAAGTCGCATCCAGCATCATGGCGAACTCTAAGCAGCCTATCAACCTCAGCTACGATGCTCCCCTCTATACTTTTTTTCTTTTTCCTTTCTATATACTATTTTTGGGTATTAGTAATGGTACTTTTGTAAGGCAGGGTGAACCCTGTCTTGTACTTTACTTTCATTGAATTTTTCAAATTAGTGCATGCACTTTTCTTTCATTGTATTTTTCTAACTCTTGAAAGATTCTAACCTCTGGGATTGTTCTAATCCCTTTAGCCAAGTTGGACAATCTAATCATTGGGTTTCTCTAACCCTTTGCCGTTGAGTTCTTCTAACTCGTATTCTAATTCGGGGCAATTCTAGTCCTTCTAGCCAAGCTGGCCTCTCTCATCATTGGGTTCTTTTGACCTATTGGAGTTATTCCAACTTTAGGGATTGTTCTAGTCCCTCTGGCCGAGCAGGCATATTTAATCGTTGGGTTCTCCTAACCATGGGAGTTATTCCAACTCTAAGGATTGTTCAAGTCTCTCCGTCTGACCAGGTATCTTCAATCATTGGGTTCTTCCAATCCACGGTAGATTCCAACTCTTAGAGTTGCTCTAACCCACTTAGCCAAGATGGAATGCTCGATCAACCTTGTCATTTATTGCTTAGCTATTTGGATGCAACTAGCATTCATTTTGTCATCATGTCAAGCCATTTGTCGCAGCCTAGTTAGCCGTTGCTCGGCATGTGCGCGATTAACAAGGCAGTTTGTAGGCTCTTATTTTCTTGCTCGAAGAGATAGTTAGGTCGATGCTGTCTTTTCATCTCCCCATTTCAATCAATTAAGAGGGGATTGGGATCTCTTCTAGGTTCATTTGCACCTCTGAGTCTCGAGCATTTTTTGACCTTCTGCTTCCTCCCCCTCATACTTTGCTCCTTGGACCCCTCTCGTAATAGCTTGTTTAACTAGATTCATCCATCTTGTCATTGATCATGTCTTTTTAGCTGAGTTCAAGCACTACTATAATGTCCCCTCATTAGTCAACATCAACTAGTTCAATGTGACAGCCGAGGGAAACAGTATCTACAGTTGTGGGATTGAGGTGTCATTTTGTATCGTATTCGATAGTTGAGGTCGGGGTGCACTTCCGCCTCCATCCTCTCTTCCAGGGAGTGCTCCACCAATGTGAGGCCAGCCCTTCCAAGGGTCCATCAACTTCATGTGAATCATTATGGGAGTGGTCGAGATCAACCGTCACTTTGATTTGAACCTTGATGTTCCGAGATCTTCCTATGCTACACTTTAAGAAGCAATAAGGCTTCTCCGTCCATGAACTACCATAAGTGCCCGTGTACCACCAAATCATCCGAGAGCTTCTTCAAGGCCTTGCATTCTTTCATTTTGTGCCCCATTTGTTTGTGGTAGGAGAACCTCCATTTAATTATCTTCTTTAGCCGCATAAAGTATGTCTCTCCCTGGACTGGAGGAGGATGCGAAACATTGGCTCTTCGATGATGGTGTTGATAACATCTCTAGCATTCCACACCTCGGTCCTAATCCTGATTGGGGCCCTAAACTTTTCCTTCATGGTCTTCTTACTCGTGGGGCTAGCTCTACCATCATCATTTTCTAGCTCCACAATGTCTCCAATATTCTCACGTGTTACTCGCGCATGATCATCATGCTTGAGATTCCCTTAAGAGGCTTTTTGGTCAAGAAATGCAAAGCTTGCTCCCTAGGGTGAGGCCATGTTTGAAAGAAGCCACTAGTAATTCCTTATTATAGTGTTCAATGTTGTTGTAGGTCTCACAATATCTACGAGCATAGTCCCTTAGAGACTCCATCTTCCTTTTTTTCAAGGCCAAGAGGGCATTGGTCTCTTTAGTGCTTTGCCCTGCTGCCGATCGATTCAACAATCAACTTTTCGAACCATCGTAGACCAAATTTTCCTAAACTTGAGGGAAATACCTTGCACATCAGCGCGTCGTTCGCACTTCACAACGTCATCATTTGTCTGAAATGACTCATGTTGGTATGAAGGTCGAGTTTACTACATATGAAGAGAACTTTGGCAGGGAGGGTGTCTCTTATGACTCTATCTGTGCCTAAAATGGTGTAGTTAAGATCCTCCTATGGGTAACTAGTAGCTTTCTAAGTGGTTTTGCGTTTTGTGATCATTTTGTCCTTATGTTGTTATTATAGCCTTTTGCTTTCTTATGAGCCGGTCCCTCAAGTCCATGCTTCCATGTGTGGTTATGTTTTCTTCTTCTAGGATGCCTCTTACTCGACTCTATTTTCATGGGAGTGTAGCTGCTCCCCTCATCACTAAAGACTAGTGGAAACGAGGTGAATTCCTTAATGACATTCCCTACGTCAAGGTTCAACTTCATACTGAGGTGGGGCTCGTGAAGTGATTTAAATAGGACATTCGTTCCCTTAGATTGGTTTGACTTTTAATTCAAGGGCCGGGCTCTAACTCCTTACTCTTCAACATAGCCCGAAGTTTCACAATCTCCACCCCCATGGCGTTGAGGGCAGCATCACGATCAAAAGCGTCCATAAGTGCTCTAGGGAGCTTATGAATACGTCGTTTGTCTTGGCAGCGTTCGAGTTGGTGTGGGGAGTTTCTCCCCCCTGAGCTCTTTTGGTGAGCATCTTGCAGTTGATTACAGTGGGCTTGTCCCCCATTTTCAACAGAGACGGCTCAAGGTGATGTCGCCGTGAAAGCCTTCAGTAAGTTTTGTTAGTTCTTCCCACAAACGGTGCCAAATGTACAAGGGTGATCCTGTAGGGGTGATGAGAAAGGAAAAGAACTAGTCCTTCGGAGGTTTACTTAACAACTTTCAACCCATAAGAAAGAAGAGGGTCAGACTGTCCAAAGGGCGTTCGCGAATAAACCCTCTGATACTTATGTTAGCATCGTTTAAGTAAAAGAGATGAGATGCTCAAATAATGGAGTTCTATAAGTATTTTAATAGAGTTTCTAAAATAAGTTGTGTACCTTGAAAAGAAATCAAACCTCCTTTTTATAAGTGATCGAGGGTAGACCTCTGGGATGAGATTGCCCATCTAGCGGCAGCTCTGTTCTGAGGGTCGTCATCAAGAGGAGTTGAGTGCAATTGCTGAGTATGTAGGAGAATACTAGAATCAATTTGATGATCATTAATGATGAGTTGTACGACAACGCTAACTTCATTAATAATCTCTAGCTTGGTCACACTATATCTTTTAATGACCTATAGCTCGATCATACCATCATTAATAACCATTAACTTAGCAACACTACCCTCGTTAATGTACCCCGTTTGATTGTTCGTGCCACTTAACTCGTCGTCTAGTTAGGACCAGGTGAAGATTGAGCTTCACCCAGTTTGATTGTTCGTGCCACTTAACTCGTCGTCTAGTTAGGACCAGGTGAAGATTGAGCTTCGCAACTTAGCTCTTCCTAAGGCCCTTCCTTTTGTAGGTACGATCCTCACCATTCAAGCCCGGCCTATTAAAAATTGGGCCAACCCCTAGTCGAAGATATGGTCCATTCTGGATCCAAGCCCTTCAATACTTACAAGTCTAACTCAACTATTTATCCTTGTCCAATTCAGTTAGGAATTCTAATATCTGACAAACTCTTCTTTACATTTTTTTATGGTTAATAAACTTCATGAATTCAATTATTTCCCAAGACATTTTTATATTAACTAGATTAATCAAATTATTAATAAAATAATGTAGGTATGCTTCATTATTGTATCGATGTTACAACTTCTGGACAGTTAATGATGATTAGATTAGTTGCCTTTTATGAAAACTAAATTTGAAGTGCTGACATTGGTGAAAGAAAAAAAAAGTTGTTAAGTACCTAAGTTCTAAAAATTAAGAATTAAGGATGTAATCTAACTAAAAAATTCTCAAGATCAATAATGTAAAGAAGAGGAAGAAAGTATACAATGGGGGGAGCAGGAAAAATACCCCACCTCAACTGAAATGTCTACTGCAACTGAAGGCGATCTAAAAGAGGTAACCTAAAACAAACACACAAAAATGGCTCCAAAAAATAAATAAAATCTAGTCAAAATATTATGTTTGAATCAAAATTAAAATTACAACCACCAAAATGCCATTTTTTCCTAAGCAATCTTTCCCTCTTCACTAAGCCAGCGGCTGCCGCAAAGGCATAAAATTGAAGACAATTTGCTGCTATCAGTTTCCCACGTCAAAACATATGAAGAAAAATACAAGATCTCAATGCACTGTCGTCCATCTTTCATCGGTACCTTCATGCTCAACCTAACGAATGCATAAAAGTTTTCAAAAGTTAGGGTACGCATACTTTAAAGTCAAAGATTGGCAAACCATCCTACATTGAAATGAAGGAAAGCCAATCATCTTAATTGCTGTTTCCACTTCCCTAGAATTCACTAGAGCATCAATATATCATACAAGCATGTGATAAGCATTTGGCCGGGCAAATGACTAGTGTGTTGAAACAAACCAACTAAGATTTTCATCGTTTTACTTGTCTTTAGCAACAAAAGCTAAAAGTTATCCTTGTGATTGGGACAAATGAACCTGCTAATGCTGGACGGACTGAACCATTCGTGCAAAATAACTAATGTGTTGCAAAAGCTTTACCTCAACAAGTACTCTTGCTTTCTTCGTCAATTTGGCACCAGGTTCATCATTCTCAAGTTTTCTTTGAGATTCTCTTGTCCCTCTCTTTCGATCAACTGCTACTGTCTCTTCATCTTCATGATCCGTTTCTTCATCATCTGCAATGATTTTAGAAAAAAAATTCAAGTACATTCGGATGCCCTCCACAGCAAACAGAAGGACAATATACCAGTTTTCCAACCAAGTGATTCATGGAAATTGGGCAAAATAGATGCCTGAGAATCCCCTCTAGTTTGACTTCCATATTGTGTCATCAATTGTGAAAAATCCCAAAAACCCCAAGTATAACTTCCAGCAGATGACACAGACAAGCAACTATTAACCCAGAAAGATTATAGAAGTCAGCATATGAAGTATGCATGTGTACATAGAGGCATCTGGGAAAATTACAATCACGAGCAATTATATGAAGCTACATATAATATAATCTTATAAGAACTTTACCAATATTAGCGTCTCTGTGAGAATTGTCAATTGCAAGATTACCAAAATCTTCCATATCATCTTCCTCTTCAAGTTCTTCATAGCCTTCTACATATTCTATCTCAGGTTCCTGCATATTTTTATCAGAAATTAAATAATAAAATCATTTTTTTCTAATATATTTAGACTGCAACTTTATCTCAATCAGATTCATAAGCTAACAATGAAATACCTCCTCATCTTCATCTTCACTGGCAGCCTGGAGTCCTTCCATATCAAGAACTTTATTGTATTCTTTTACAGGATAATTATATATGTCACCATAAACTCCCTTCTTAAGGCGTTCAAGCAATTCTTTTTCAATGCTCTGCAAAATTGTTACAAGGATTAGTGAGTGCTGTAGAGAGAACATATTTTCAGCAATACCCATAGCCAAGAATGGTTCTACAACCTTATCCAAGACTGCTGCCTTTTCAGCCTTCTCCTCTCTCCTAGCCTCTCGCTTTTTCTCTTTCCTAGGTGTTGTCATTATCTTTTCCCTGGGAGACAACATAATGGAACATGAAACATGCTG
Organism: Heliamphora pulchella; assembly: GCA_032270985.1. NCBI lineage: Eukaryota > Viridiplantae > Streptophyta > Magnoliopsida > Ericales > Sarraceniaceae > Heliamphora > Heliamphora pulchella. The sequence continues at coordinate 3,280,915 of JAULJZ010000001.1, read as the reverse complement.
TAGATGGAAAAGAACCCAACACTTGGCCAATAAAAGATTACAATTCACTAATGCATGCCTCAGCAGTGCGAACAACATAATAAAATGTAGTAGTATACTGTTAAAGTACAGACCACAGCACATACCATCTGAATGTTCTCTTGACACGAACCATCAAAGCTAATACAATATTACAAACAGAAAAGTTCTCTATTTCTTCATGCATCTTCAAAACGTAAAACAGGTTGTTCTTTTTTTTCTTTTTTTTGTTCAGGAAGGTCGATCTCCCAATACACAAAATCTAATGAAATGTAAAAGCAGAATAACAAACTGTGAGTACCAACCTGTCAAGTTAGGGACTATATTAGCCTTATGGAACCAATGAAATGTAAAAGCAGAGTATTGCTCTGTCACATTAGAAGGTATATTAGTCATATATTGCTGCGAAACCATCCATCTTCCGGGGCAGATAAAGATTCATATATAAGAAATGGCATAATACACTCGCTTCTATTATGTTGGACCCACTAATGATGGCTCTGAAATGTACATGTTTATAATAGAGTCATGTTTCATGTAGCAAATACAGAATTCTTCATTCCAAATGGAAGGAAATTCAGAGCACAAGTACGCATATTGCTAGTGAATGTCACTAACATCACAGGATAATTTGATTCCAAAAGTCAAATGCAAAATTGATGCACTGAATAATTATCTGGCATGCTATAAGCACGATGTGCCACTGTGCAGATGTTGGTAGGGAAATGAGGATCAAGAGTTGTGCTAACCTTGTTTTCAGAGCAAGTTTCCTCATACGTATCCGCATCTGAGTCATTTTGGTCAATCGTTGTTTGGTCTTGTGTACAAGAAACTTAGGCCAATACATCTGTCAATTCCCAACAAGTGAACAAGTGAACACATTAAGCAATTGAATATCCTCAAGATAAATATAGAACGAATCGTAACTCATGTCAGAATGCTAGAACAGGCTAAAACTTCAACACCAGATGCTTGTCAATAACTTCAAGTGCTTTCTCGTAATTTCTCGGCAGCTTAACTCTTTCCCACAACTTGTTTGGCATGTGAGCCCTTTCTATCGTTTTCATATACAAGTAGAAGATTCCTGCAGAACAACAAGATTTTCGACAGAAAAAAAAAAAGTGATCAAATACACATTCGGTTGTGCACACACAAATTCGCATCCCATCACATGTACAAATGATTTATTTTGGGAATCAACAAAATAAGATCCAGTAAAATAGAGAGAAAAAACACATTAAAAACTGTTTTTATTAACAC
>JAULJZ010000001.1:3267538-3279537 GCA_032270985.1 Heliamphora pulchella | reverse complement strand
GTACAGTAGCTGAAAACTCATATATATATCTTTCTTTTTTTTGGTGACGGGGGGGAGGGGAGGGGGGAGGAGTGGTAAGGAGGCATAAGGAAACATTGTCTTTATTTTGAGTGCTTTTAAGAAAGAAAGTCCTGTGAAGAAGGCAGTATGGACAAGTTTTTACTAGAAAATATTAGTTGCATACTTTACCGAAGAGATGAGAGCTAGTGAGAACACTTGAAATATGTATGTCTTGAATTTATTATCTGTTCAGTTCACTTTATATATTAACAATTCTTTATTTGTTTTGTCAGGGCCATGAGGGTAGATTCTCTGTCTATGTACACGCATCTAAGGACAAACCGGTTCATTTTAGCCGTTACTTCCTCAATCGAGAGATTCGAAGTGATATGGTTTGTGGTCATAACACAAAAATGAAATTTTAATATTTCATATCTGAGATTCACATCTCCCTAGTGATTTGACAAGTTTTGATTAATGCAGTTCTTATTTTTATGAGCTGATATGGTTAGATTATGGTATTTCATGGTTTCCCGCATTTTTACGTTTTATGGTTTTTCTTTTGTTTATAAACAAGCAAAATGTATACATTCTTTATCTCAGTTCATTTTTTATTAGAGCACTGGAATAGATTATAGAGTATCCCCTAACTCCAGTTTCCTTCTCTCATTAACAACTGTGCTTATTTACCACTTTATTAAGCCACACATCTTTAAGAAGCATATATGGACATCAATCACAGATGTCATTTGAACTGGGCATGCCTACAGGGGAAGTGTTGAAGAATAAGTATATGACTAGTCTATATGACAATAGTTAAGGGTAAACAGAAAGTCCTAGGTTTGATTTAGGTGGATGTAGTGTTGTTTTCTGGGATAAGGTGATAATGGTTGTGGCACCTCAGCGTAGTGCTGGAGTTACACTAATGATTTTTTAATGGCAGACCAAAATTTGAGGAAAGAAAGTATGGAGTGAATGAGCATATTACAATGGACTTGCCTGTCTAAAGGTGTCTGACCTGTAAGCTTTTACCCACTTTTATTGTTTTTTTATTCTTTAACGAGTATGATGGAATCAGAGTATTAAGTCGCGGTATCGACCGGAGTAACGATCGCGGTCGCGTGTAACGGGTATCGGAAGAATCAGTCAGTTTATAACGAGAATCGATAACCGCACTCATGTTTTTTTTCCAAACGCTAGCAAATAATATTAACTCAATAATAAGCACATCCTAAGCTTATTGACTAAAAATAAAATGTTTATAACTATTTCAAATTAACATTTTAACATTTAACTTTGAAGACAAAAATAAAAGTTCTAGAGAAGAAAGCGAAGTCAAATAGTTGGGTTGTCTCAGGCCCCATATCAGTTCGTATTGGTCACGTATCAAGAGTATCAGCGGATACAGACCGATACGGCACTGATACGCGATACATATCGGCCGTATTGGTCGATACTTTAGAGATCATGGAATTCTTAGGTGGTCAACCAATTGGGTCAATCATAGATGCTACTGTTTTCATCTATTTATCAAAGGAATTGACTGTCTTTAATTTCACTAAATGCTGGGGAAGATTGGCAAAGTTCATGCTATTTTTAAATCCTTACTTTTCTTTAGTTTAATATTTGGTTCCTATTTTTATTTCTAGTGTTGCCACAGTTATCAAATCGAGCATCGGATCTTGAATTGGAATCTTAGTTTTGCAAATCGTGAATCGAACTGAGAATTATAAAACTGAAAATAAACTATATAAAAAGTTGTTAAACAATTCATATGTCTGAATGAAAATTATTAAACTGATTTTAACACATTCTGCAATAATTTTTGTATAGCAGTGTGATAAGATATTTTCCTTCATTACAAAGAGATGTGGATCCAAATACCAACATAAGTGTCTTTAATAACCACAATATGTTTTTTTTTTATTACATTTGAAAAGTCGACTTGGAAAAATAAAAAATGTACAGAAGGAAGAGAAAGTAGTGGGGACTCTTTAAACATGAAACAACATTATTGCTCAGAAAAAGTGAAAAAAATATTATGAAACTACTAAGCTCAACTAATCCAATCCAAAATGTGCTAAATTATGTTTATTTCACTAACATATAAATAAATAATTCATGATGACAAATTATTTTAGCCTTGAGCATCCTTAGAAGATACATTGTTGGCTAAAAAAAGCGATGAAGAACCAGTCAAGTTTGATTGTATTATATGAAGTCCTCTAATCAAGGAATAATCAACAAATAGACACGGGTTATTAGTAAGTTTCACATTGAACACTTAAAAAAAATTGTATTATGGCTTTCTCACGAGGAGAGAGCTGAAAGGGTGTGACTGTAATAGTTTTGAGTATCTCATGAATTGTAAATTGTGAATCAAATCATCAATTGAACCTGGATAGCAATTGTTAATCGAATTACGAATCGTAAGATTTTGATAATTTTGGTCTCAGCATGTGCATGCCATGGATATGCATGTCTTGTCTTCGAATTTTGTAAGTGTTTGATTTAGTATTTTTTATATTTATTTTTTAAATAGGAATATAGTACACAATTGGTCATCTCTTCTACACAAGTGGATACATACCAGTGAATGTTGGCCCAACAAGTGAATGTCGGCCCAACACGCTATGGGCATGGATATTATTTTTTGCATGGACTTGTAATTGCTTTTATCCCATTTCAACACCCATGCGAAACTACTGTTTTTTGTAAGGGTGATACTTGGTGACATTTCTTGATACTAATGGAACATATAAGCTTACATCAAGCTTTATGTAAAGAGAGGGGTGTTTGGCTGGCTGAAGGCTTAAAAGTGATTTTTTGCATCTCGGCTTTATTAGCTAAAAAGCAAAATAATAATAATAATAATAATAATAATAATAATAATAATCCGATTGCAGTTGGCTTGTTAGCGTTTTGCGTGGAGGCAAACACGCAATTTGGCTTTCATAGCCAATAAGCCTTATGAAAAGCCCTCAACAATTGGCTCCTAATTGATCCCATGAGGCTTTTTAGTTCAAGAGAATAGCATTATATATAGAAGAATAATCTCACTAATGTTTCATACAAATTACAATTGAGAAATTATCCTTTCCTCAATGTCTTTTAATGGTGTTTTATTTTGTGTGTTTGTGTGTGAACGCGCGCTCGTGTGTCCAATGAAGGCTTAAAATACTGGGGGATTGTTATTCTTCTTGCAATTACAGCAGTTACTATTACTTCTTTAGTTTTTGTAGTTGGTAGTTGTCATTATCATCTCTATAATTGTATGAGCTGAACCATGAGATGGTTTTGTTGATTTCATGTGCAGGTAGTGTGGGGAAAGATTTCGATGGTTGATGCAGAAAGACGCCTGTTGGCAAATGCACTCAAAGACCTTGACAACCAGCACTTTGTGTTACTTTCCGATAGGTGGCTAGATGATATTTCATGTTATTTATATTCTGTTTACTGAATTCTGACACCAACAATTTCTAATTTCATTATCTTGCATTGCAGTTGTATACCGTTGCATCATTTTGACTTCGTGTTCAACTATTTGATGTACACAAATATCAGCTTCATCGACTGGTGTGCCCAATATTTTCCTATGATTCTATTGTTAGCTTTTATACAAGGCCTTTTGGATTAATATATTTCATTCGAACCTTGTATACTGTATAGCTACTACGTACACACTAAATATTATGCATTTTGCATATGAAAATTGGTTTGTGTCTGATGTATCTGAGTTTGTTTGTCATTACTGATTCATGCTTCTTATTCTGTCAGCTTTGAGGATCCTGGTCCACATGGGAGTGGCAGGTATTCGGAGCATATGTTACCTGAAGTTGAGAAGAGCGACTTTCGAAAGGGTGCACAGGTATAGTTTCACACATGTGATGTGAAGATCTGCATGAACTTTCAAGGTGTACATAACGTGATGATGTCACGTTAACAAGTGGTGGCTTTATCAGTGGCCATAGCGCTTTCTTTTCCATGCGGAAGACTGCAAATTACAGTCTACTATTTCATATCCATCGGCCATTTGAACACATTTTTTTGTAAATGGTAGGGCACATGGACATAAATTAGAACTAATTTCAATGTCAATAGTATCATGACATTGAACCCTAAAGGTCATTGTTTTTAAATCAATAATTCCTGTGTCAATTAGTCAAAAAAGGTGTCATTCTTGCTCTTTTTTTTTCCTGTATGATTTTTTCGCTTTTCTTATGCGGTTATTTGCTCTCATATTTTGTCCACCCCCCTTTTGTTGTTGTTGTTGTTCTTCTTCTTTTTCTTCTTTTTCTTTTTTTTGGGGGGGGGGGGGGGGTGGGGTGTTGAGTAGGTCGTGTTTACATATATGACATTGAGTAGGTCGTGTTTACATATATGACATTGCAGTGTACTGAACTTGAATTTCTACAACTATCTTATTTGGATAGTTTCTGATGTGAATGGTGCAGTGGTTCACAATGAAGCGCCAACATGCAGTCGTAGTAATGGCTGACAATCTCTACTACTCTAAATTTCGAGATTACTGCAAGGTGGTTCACTTCTTAAAAACATGGTTTGCTTTATGACATCTTTGCCTTGGTTAAGGTTTTGGTTGTGAATCTTGTGATATGCCTTTTGACATACATCATACAACCATTGCTTTTAGTCTTTCTGCATTGTATTTATCTACGCTTATAATTTTTTATCCTCCCTTGAACTTCTTTTCATTATTTTTGTTTTAAGCTTGTTCCTTTTGTAAAGTCTTTCTATTTGTTTGTGATTTCAGTATAGCAAAGAAAATTAATTTCCCATATTTTTGAACTTCTTCATTGTAGTTCAGAGATCTGTACTGTTTCTTTTTAATCTGTTGATACTCCTGGCAGTTGTAATATGATAAATTCAAAAACCTCAGGTGGACTCTCTCTTTAACTTGTAATAGCCATTAGCCTTGTTCTATCCAAGTGTTGTTTCTTACTCTTTGTTTTTGAATATTCATGTTGAATTGTTGTGATAAATCATGGTAATTGGAAAATGTCTAATTTGTTCCTCCTTGGATGTTACCTTTGTTAAGTTTCATTACTAAGGCAACGAAATATTTCTCAAGCTTAGATTAGTTTAATGGTCAATGTCTAAAGTCTTGGGTAATCTGAATATCTTATTTAGTTTTTTAAGTGCATTGGTGTGTACTCTAAACCACGGTCATCATTGAAACACACTACTCATTAGTGAAACTCACCTATAATGCAGTTAGATTTGAGTGAAAGATTCTTAACATATCATTGTCTAAAATAGACCATGAGTTTGAAAGCATTTCTAAATGCTTTCAGTGGTAATAATACACCACTAAACATTGTCAGCTTTTAGTTTTCAGTTTTTATCAAACAATCCCTTAATTCTATTAAAATTAGAAGTCTAGTGGCCTTTAAATATTTATATAATATTTCAGTAGATTTATGAGCATTTGAAATTGTTTTACATCGGGGATTGGTTCTCTGATTGTACGAAAAGCTAAGGCAGGAGATTAACATTTAAAGCAAGTGAGAAAGGCTGGATGGTGGTCTCTATTTGTATGCGCATATGGAGGGAGCAAAAAAGTGTTCTTTAAAGGTGTCAAGATAATAATATATAGCCTTTTCATTAAATGTTGGCGTCTAATGCATTTTTGTGTATCTTGATTTGTTTTTGAAGTTCTTATCAAATGGAAATTTGGTGCAGGGCTTTGATGTTTCTTTGGATCCATCTGTACACTGAAGTTGCTCGTTTTAGACGCTTTTAATGAAATATATTACTAACCAAAACGAATCAAATTTACTTCTCACACGATGTTAAACATTTCTAGCATATTAGGCTTTATTGACATATTGTTGCTTACCTTGTAATACAATTTATGGTGTTCAAAGGAACCCCTTTTTGAAATCCATTGCCATATTAAAAACCCTATCACCTTCCTCTGTATTATTGATCCAATTGTTAACCTAAGCTTCTGGCACCAAAATTTTGAAATCTACCAACCTGCAAGTTAAATTCTAGCAAATTTTACCATATTTATTTATAAACATCAAATCTTTCTTCTGCTTAATAGTTTTTTCTAAGCCATAACATGTCACCCTAGACATAGTGGTAACATGCTTAGGTTTAATTTGAATATTATTTTTGTGATTTTTGCTAGTTCGTATGCTTCGGTATGGATATATATTTTGTTTGGTTTTTATTAATTAAGGGTAGTGGGTAATTTCTAAATATGCTTGATATGGACTTTAGCATGGCTCCATAGAAGTCATTTTGGGTTAAGTTTCTGTAATTTATGCGGTTATTATCAGTTCTATAATAACTTTTGTTGTAGAGAGCCCAAGTGTTCCATTAACTCGGTCTTGGACTAGAAATATGAGAAGCTTTCTTCTCCTCAAAAGTTGTAGTGAATTTACTATTCTATTTTAGTCTTAATTTCCCAGCATATTATGAACTAATAAATCCTAACCCCTCTTTATCTCCTTAATATAATGGTTCCCCAATGTTTCTTCCAACAAAATTCTGAAAATCCACCAACTTGCCAACTTTGAAATAAAGCCATTTTATGGCCTGAGGCCTGGCTTTCTGTCTTGGGTAGGCGGTCAGAGTTGAATACAAGCACTTTGCTTACTCTAATGCTATGTCAAGGGTCGCATTATCAAAGATTAAGCCGTCACAAAGGGTGTAACCTTTATTTCCTCTATACCTAGAATTTTTCTTTTGGCATGTTAAGTTCTGAAGCAAGAAGGTTCCGTAGATCTAGGATTTTCAACCCAGGTTGCACGAGCATGCATAGGATCTTCAACGCAGGTTGTTAATCCAGTTATTTCTGTCGTATGGAATGTTACATGGGGTAATCCTTTTTTCTTTCGTGATCATTGATAGCTGCTAGAATTCCAACATAACTATATTCCTTTTTTCTTTCGTGATCATTGATAGTTATGTTGTGTAATTTTTCTGCACTGTATATTGGAGCCTGGCTTATTCTTTAAACCCAACGAGGATCTATGTGCTCACCACGAGATTGTTTTATTATGCCATACTTAATAAGAAATTATGTTTTTCATTTATCTAAACTGGGTTAGTAGGAAGTACAGAATTATTGGAACGAGGTACATAGCAACAGCGTACTGACGTTGAAGTTTTTGGGTTTACAGCCAGGTATGGATGGGCGCAATTGCTACTCCGATGAACACTACCTGCCCACTTTTTTCTATGTGAGAGAATTCTTGTGCTTTTATCCCTTGTTAATCTGCGTCTTCTACTATCCGTTTTCAAACTGAATGACTTTCTTCGGTTTATTTTCAGATGTTGGATCCATCTGGCATTGCAAACTGGTCAGTGACACATGTTGATTGGTCTGAAGGAAAGTGGCATCCAAAATCATACAAAGCTAAAGATGTTTCTTACCAGCTCTTGAAAAACATTACTGTATGACTCTGCTTCTCTCTATTTTTGCATAGAACTCCATTACCCAGCCTTGCTTGCATCACTCTATTACATTGCACTAAGGGATTCTGGACATCCCTCCCAAATCATTTTCTGCCACATTTTTTAAAGAAGGAAAGAGTTGTTATTTCATCAAAAAAGCACGTCTATTTATGGAAAATTTAAGGGTAAATTGCATTGACACGCAACACGACACAAACACATCAATACGTCTTAAAAAAATGCAGGCCACGATACATCTAGAACACAAAAAAAATATTATTTTATATATTTGTTCTTCGTCAAATATAGGAATAATTTATTCAAAGGCAATACGAAGATGCAATATATCACTAATTAAATTAAAAAGTCATTTTTTATCTTCACAAGTGTTTCAAAACATATTTAGGGCAAAAATTGCATTCCAAAGAATGTAAAGCATTGTTATTATGAATAAAGTTATCGCATATGACGTATTCGGAAGGTTCAAAAACTGTCGTTCAAGTATTCGCTAAGTGTTGTAAAAATGCTTGATATTGGAAATTTAATTTTTTAATTAAGACATTTTCAAAAAGTGTTGGACATGTTTTGAGGAGTGTTTGAAGAGTGTTGATGTTTGACAATAGTGTTCAACAGCCTTCTTCGTACAAGTATTTGTGCTTTTTCTTAGATTTAGGAAATCAATTGTTCTTGTCTTGAAATTGGGTAGATAGTAAGACCACTATATACAACAATATAGCAGGACCTGGGAATTAGGGTGACTAGTCAGACTCCACCGGGGACACTGATTCGCTATTTTGTTCTTCTTATGATTCTGACATTATTTCTATCAAGAGTATTATCATTCTTGGATTTAGAATTGACAGTCTTCATTTTAATATTGTATTGCAGTCTATCGATGTAAGTGTGCATGTTACTAGTGATGAAAGGGTACGTATTTGACTGCTCTTCCAAATTCGAAATTCCCTTCAAATTTGGTTTTATGGCCACAAAATTCCTGAAAAACTGTCGTGTGCTGCAGAAGGATATCCAGATTAGACCGTGCTTATGGAATGGAATGCGACGGCCGTGCTATTTATTTGCAAGGAAGTTCATGCCAGAAACTTTGGACAACTTGTTGCAACTTTTCTCAAATTACACGTCACTTTGAATGGGATTTGACTTATCTTCATTCTGATTCTTTGGTCGGACCAGTAGTTGCTTTTCGACCCTTTCATCGTCTTCATTTCTCGTTTCTTGTGTGTAGCTTACAATGTTGTAAAGCCGCCTCACCCTAGCTAGAAGGAATGAATGTACCCCGACCTCGCTTCTTTTTCTAGTGCAAGGGCAACCGGCAGAGCAGTTAGTGGGTGATTGTGAGAGGTCAGCTGAAAGTTGACAAGCTATATTGCTGCCTTTGGGGATGGATGAATTAGTCTACAATTTAATTTTTTTTTTGGGTGGGTTGGGGGAGGGGGCATTTTGGGCTTATTATTTTATATTTATCTGTGTAGTCCCCTTTTTAGGGGTTGACTGAAATTTTGGGATACTTCATTGCAATGTAGTTAATTGTTGATATAACGCCTTAATTTCGTAGTAATAAAATCCCGTTACATGTATAAGAAGTAAAGAAATTTGAGTTTACGATTTTTTCATAAAATCGATATAAAAAAGAGTTTTTTAAACAGTAAAACAAGTTCTACAGATATAACTACTTATGTCATAAAAATTGCTTAAAAGATAATTAACAAACCTTACTTTCAAAACAAGTTCTCAGAAGTGGGCCACCTAGCGAAGTTCGCTCAAGCAGACTCTTTACCGCTTGAGCGGTGAGGCATCCGAGAGCAAATTGTTTCAAAATCTTGAAACTTTTTGAAGTATCGAAAAAATTTTAAAACTTATTATATTTTGAACGTAATTTTCATAAGCCGAAAACATACATTTAACATTGAAAAAATTTTCAACTTTTCAAAACTCAAAAAGCTGCCATACTAAACTATAAAATTTCATAGAAAAATTAAAGAATCAACCCAAATTAAGAATCCGATGATCTCACATGTATACAAGTTCTGAATATACGGTCTTCGGGTTAAACAAACGAATTGATACCGAGTCAAATGCATTTTTTTAATGCATTAAAAGTTTTTATTACCATAACTAAAAACCTCAAAAATATAACAAAAAGAATACAAATAATCTATTCAAGGAAAAACAACCCAACGAGGTCTCAACTGTAATCCACCTAACTCGACGACTTGCCTTTCGTAACTCTTGAAATTGTTTATACAACATGAGTCGAGATCTTTAGGAAATAAATTAAAGATGAACAAATGCATGGCATGCGAGGATGATTATGCGAAATACACGATAAAGTTTTATTCAAAAACTAACTTCATTTTCAACAAATTCCCAACCGCATAATCGAATTTCTCATATGAAACCAACTCCGTTCTTATACGCAACACTGTCATTTTAGTATTTAATTACTTCACCATTTTTAAATCATTTCAAGTTCTCCAATGTTTATACACGCGCGCGTGTACACACACACACAAGCGTCCACTAACGCTTTTCAAACCCAATCAATTCATGGTTTAAATTTTAGAAATCGACGCTGGACGAGCTTATAGACCCATGCATGGCTACTACCGACCGGACCACACGAGGCCTGCCAAGTGGAAAATGCGTTTTATAACCCGCCACGACTACGCCTCCTTCTTGGTTATTAGCTGATGGGCAGGGTACCCAAATCTGCGCAGTTTTTTGATCTTTCATCGTGGAGCTATTCAAGTCCAACTTAAACGATTCGTAGATTCAAAACTAGTCCTTTTGTATCATCAAATCACAATACACATGCGCGAGTCCAACCCAAAATAATTCCTCTCGTCAACACCCACCCACACAGAGTTAATATTGATTATACGTTATCGAGTCCACACATTTCACCCAATGGGTTTTAATTAGCTTAAAACCCATCTACCACCTTGTAGTTTTCAACAAACCTCATTAAGTTTACACAGTTTATCCAGAATCTTATTTTATCATCTTATATTTTGCAAATCATAAAATTCATAAGTTTTATTCATAAAAAAAATTCTCACCACCCACAATTTATCAAATCATTAACAAGTTCATCATTAGGTCCATTAATCCAAACATCCCTGATTTAACATCTCATATCATTAATATTCATCAATTTAAAGGATTTGTTTAAAATCCTTAACTCAACACTCATGTGTTCTCATGTATCACATAAAGTTGTGAAATTTTATATAGAAGTAAGTTGAAAAAATCTCAATTTTTTCTGGTTTCAACTCAAATCAAATCATAACTTTTCAAGATCACATGTTCAATGTCTTCCAACGGTAGTGTTAAGATAGATCTACCACAAATTATACAAAAACTCAAGATCCAACATTGTTTAACTTCAAACCCAAACCAAGGGTTTCAAAAAATACTAGTCTTTCATGCCTTTAAGTAAATTTAACGAAAATACAACTCATATGCATATAATGATAATGATTAGTCTTAGATCCTACCTTTTTGAAACTCAAGCAACTAGAAACCAACTCGAGCAAGCTCCAATCGACTAAATCTCCAACCAGTGGACGAAGACGAAGCTTCCAACGCTAAGCTCAAGGTTCCAATGGGTGCTCAATCAAGAGAAAAGCAAGGAATCCAGTATAAGGGAGCAATGATGGCTCTAAGAAATCACCAAACTTGTTAGATCTAGGCAACCCAAGAGGGGGGGTGAATTAGGTCTTTTAAAAAAAAATAATTTAAAAATCTTTTCAGAAATATTTTAATATTATAATAAGGCAAGATAAGCAAATATGAAATCAATGCAAGTATTAAAAGATGAGAGATAGACAGATAGAATCAGACACTAGAGATTTATAGTAGTTCGGCTTTATCTTAGCCTACTTCCACTCCTCAAGATCTCTCTTGAGTATTTTCACTATTCAGAATATTTCGCGAGCGTATTCCAAGCCTTTACAAGTTTCAAGTCTTCACTTGAGCTATCTGAATATTTACGAGCACATTCAACGCCTTATACAGTTTCAAGAAGATCCTATGAAAATAAGCATCTGTTTTCTTCTAATCTCTCTTGAACTCTTTTTTAATCAGTTTCACTCACTCACTCAAAGGTTAAAGGGTGACTCACCCTTCATTACAATAAATGAGATGTTATAAATGAAGAATACTCACTCTCTTTACAAGATTGATTTACAATAAATGAAAGGGTAAAGAGAGATGAGGAATAAGAATTGGAGTTGCAGCAATAAATGTGAGCTTGATGATTTCTGAGATAAATTTGAGCAATAGAACAGTAAATGCAAGTCTCCAACCTCTTTAATGCTGAGAAGTAACTCCTTATATAAGTTTTTGTGAGTTCTTGACCGTTGGAAATACGTGGGAGCAATAAATGCCAAAAATCCAACCGTTGAGATCTTCCATATTGTGAATTTCCGTCTTTAGGGTCGACACAAATAGCTTTAGTGTCGCTACAAAGTGTGTAGGGCAGGATTCTTCAAGTGGTTGGGTTGACACAAACTTCTGAGTGGTCGACACAATTTTTGTACTTTACCTTCCATCGT
>JAULJZ010000001.1:3225546-3244673 GCA_032270985.1 Heliamphora pulchella | reverse complement strand
AAGGGTCTTCTCATTTTTCACATTGGAAAAACTTTTCAAACTCTCTCATCTTATTTTACTTTATTTAAAATTCTTCTGGTTCCCCCTCTCACTAAATCTCTCTTTTTTGTCTCTTAGTTTACAAAAGATAATAATGGATTCTTTGAATTCCATCCTTTATATTTCTTTATCAAAGATCAAGTTATCTAGAAAATTCTATTCCGTAGAAAGGCTGGATCTAGCTTTTACAAACTTTCTACTCCAGCTTCATTGCAACCGTCAGCCTTTTTATCATAGCACATTGACTCCATCTACGGGCATCGTCCCCTTAGATATCTTCATCAACATGTTCAGTGCAGAGTCTTTCACCAGCATAAATTGTCATGTTCTTTAAATGAACATGTGACCCTTTGTTATTCGTACCAATTAGGAATGTCGTCTCATTTGAATTCAAATTTGGTCCTCAACTAGTATAAATATAATGTGATCCCACCGAAGTTCACAATAATAGATTTTCTACCTTTTCAATAGTCTCTAAATTTATATTATTGAACTGAAGTAGAACTAATTCATAAAAACCATTGGTTTTGGTTCTGTTTCTGTTTCGAAACATCTATTCTTAAAGCTTAAAATTAATTTTACTAAATACATAATTCAAACAAATTTAGTGTAAACTATATTACTTATTAAAATTAAAAATTAAATATAAGGGGTAGACTCTAGCCCAAACTAATTTTATTTTCTTTAGTATACTTGTTTAGACTAAAATTATTAAAGTGACTTTGAAAAACAAATAAAGAATATATATATATATATATATATATATATACTCTTATAAAAAATTGTTTGCTAGGCTAAAATCAATTTCTCTTTAATAAAAATCGAGAATTGGATCATATACAGTGGTTCAAGAAAATTGAGAATCAAGATCAAATAGTTCTAATATGAAACGGATCAAATCGTACGATTTAAACCGATTTGATCCAATTTATTAATTTTTTAAAATTTTTTGTGCACCCCTAATTCCAAGGACTACTGAGAGCATGGGAACCAAAACCAAAAATTCGTGAGTAGTGTCAAATTTTTTATAGAAAAATTAGGCTATAATTAAAGAAAAATACAAATTATTCATCATTAGGCGATAAACAATGCATGAATATTTATGTAAAATACATTGATATTTATAAAAATAGTATCATTTGCATTTTTATTATCATTAGGCTATTATTCACCGCCCAATAAATAATCGTTAGCAGGGTATTTAAAATTTTAATTTTTTCTCAAAAAAGTTGATTTTTTTGATCCCTCCTCATGAGTAATTAGAAAAAATAAAAAAATACCAATATATACAAAAATTAAAATTTAAGTTTTTAGTAAAATGTAATATTTTCATCTTTAATATTTCTTTTTTGATTTCACGAACTAAAAGTAATAAAAAAAAAATACTTGCCAATAAATTACAAAAAAGTTAGAAAATGAAAAAAAAAAAAGTCAAAAAACTTTCCAAACAGAGCCTAAGTGACGTTCATGTTATCAAAGTCTTGGGAATAAAGTGAAAATAGAGATGGCTTACCTGCCAACCCAATTCTACTTATTTTCCCATTTGGTTTTCACACGTTACATTAAACAACAAACGAATCTACCCATTCAATCTTATACAATATAGCAAGCACACTTCTTTTAAAATAATCTAAATGTGTCACTTTTTTGAATAATTGGTATATATATATAATTGAGAAATTTTGGGATAGTTCCTTTTATCACTTGTTTATTTGTGAAAAATAATATGAGACCTCTCTTTTTTTGAAACCCTAGTTCCATGAATTTAGAGGGTTGGTGTTTGGAAGGAGCTAAGTGATGATTTGTGAAAATATATGAGTTTCATGAAGTTGGGAGTTAGTGATGTTGAATCTTGTTTTAATTTGAAGCCCTAGCAAAGGGATGAGGTTGAGATTTGGGTTTTTAGTGTGTTATGAAGTTAATTGAGTTAGTTGAAGTGGTTTAGGTTGATATGTGTTGAGACTTGAGTATGAGTTGAAAATTATAAGCTTAATTAGAAAAAAATCTAAGAAATTGTGAAATTGGTAGGTGTTTGAT
Organism: Heliamphora pulchella; assembly: GCA_032270985.1. Taxonomy (NCBI): domain Eukaryota; kingdom Viridiplantae; phylum Streptophyta; class Magnoliopsida; order Ericales; family Sarraceniaceae; genus Heliamphora; species Heliamphora pulchella. The sequence goes on along the minus strand of JAULJZ010000001.1, from coordinate 3,242,597 downwards.
TCTATTTTAAATCCTCTTGGAAGATTAAATTAAGGTTTAGAAGTTGGTTTTAACCAGGTTTTATACTGGGTCAAGTGGTTTATTACCTGAGAAAAAGAGTTTTGTCTCGATCAAGTGGCCGCTTAAGCGGTGGTAGGTTCACTCGAGTGGACTCACCTGGGTCAAATATGGGACTTTGTTTTTTCTTAAATAAAAAGTATCCTTTCATGTAGGCTTTGTTCCAAGATCCCTTTGTGATAAAATTGAAGTCTCGAGAGTCTTCTTTTTAGCGATTTAACTCTCATTTCTAAATTTATTTAGGAGAAAATGGTTTTATTTGAAATCAAGGATGCAAAGCGGGTTTTTAAAAAATGGTTCCTTTTGAGTTCGATGGATTGTCGTAAGTTTCCGTGGGTGGCTCGCTTGCCTTGATAGGTTAGATGTGGGATGGCGATTGTATAGATAAAGGAATTGGAATTTGGTTTATTTGTTGTGTTGGGCGATGATAAAATGAGTTGATGGATTTTGGTGAGTGATAGCGGAATTGAGTTTTGTTATGGTTTGAATTGAGAAAATTACACATGGATCGTGAATGTGAAAGAGAGAAGTATGGGTTATAGTGAGGCTAATGTCGAATTAAATAGTTGAATAATTGGTCGAGGGTTGGTATTGATTCGAATTCTTGGAAAATGTTATCCTTTCAAACATATGGGAAAAATATGATCGAATTGGAGTTCTCGGTATAAAATCATGTTGAATGTAAAAAAATGTGAAAATTTCATTGATTGTTGTGATTTAGATGAATAACTATGTAGTGGATGCATGAGATAATTAGGGTGAAGACCGAATAATGGTTGAGGGACCAATGTTATTGATGATTATTGTGATAATCAAATTGTGGCCATGCAGTGAATACATGCGTGATTAGATGAAAATCATAGTAATGGTTGAAGAACCGATAGTATTAATAATATGTTGTACGTATATATATTGAGATGGTTATGAGATTAATTTGGCCTTATATTGCTTCATGGTGAAAGATCGAAAACTCGTCCAAGATGGGTGCCCTACCATTTGATTAATCCTGTAAAAGAGTGCATAATTGGGTTAGGTACTCATCCTTCAATGAAAAACCATAAAAGAGTGCATAATTATGTTAGGTACATGTCCTTCAGTGAAATATCGTAAAAAAATGCATAAGTGGGTCGGGTTGCCTGTTCTTCGGTGAAAGGTCGTACAAGTGTGCAATGTGTGGAAATGGATTACATCCAATGTGTTGTTGTTGTATTGATAATTATAAAATCCATGAGTTGCATATCGGTGCCTTGAGTTGGCCCGGTAATGATGGCACTGTATGAGAATTTATAATTGCTCGGTTATGTTGATTGGAAAATGAGAAACTGGTTATTGGTAAATCACGAGTAATAGTACTTTTTTGAGTTTTTTGTAGTTTGGTTGGAAAACCTTTTTATGCATCAAAATAATGATTTTAAAGAATTTTTCTATTCACATATCATGCTTTTATTCCTACGTAGTCGTATTTTATTGAGTCTTAGCTCACGGTGTTTGTTTAACACCTGTTTCAGGTGTTGGAGGTGACTCAATAGTTTCATGGCAATAGACGAGAGGTGCTTAAGTTTTAAGATTCGAGTTTAAGTATAACATGCTTGATTTATGATATAATGATATCTTGTTGAACTTGTGTTGTAACTAAATTCCTAAGGGTGTAATGCCATAAGGCCATGTTGTTTGTGATTGTTTGTATGAGGGTCCTTTGTAATTGAGATTCATAAGAAGTGATGGTATAACTACAACCTTTTTGTAAATGCAAAGACCCAACTGAGAACTGAAAGTGAATTTGAAAACTTCTTCTCTCCCCAAAAAATCAAAGGTCTTATATAGACCTGCTTACATGGTAAATCCTTTTCAATCACCATAGGCTTATTAGAATGCTTACTAGGAACTCAAATTGTTGTAGATGTGGGGACCCTGTTGAGGATATTGACCATCTCTTCCAGTTTTACAGCTTTAGTCATAATATCTATAATAACTTCTCCTTTTTGTAGGATCATCATTTAGATACAAATATTACTTGGCAGGATTGACTTATTAACAATATGAAAGATTCTAAAATTTCTTTTTGGGGTGCTCTGGTGAACATTCTATTTGCTGTATTTCTATGAAATCTTTGGATTGCCATAAATAAAAGAGTTTTTGATGACTTTTGCTTAAATTCATCTCGAATCTTAAAAAATATTTTCATCTATACAAAGGAAATCATTATTGTTTTTGGAGATAATTCCCCTCCCTCGTTCAAAGTTCTCCGACTAATTTACTGGATTTTCTTACTTGCAGGTTGCCTGAAATTCAATACAGATGGTTGTTCTCCGGTTAATCTAGGAATTGTCAATTTTGGTGGAGTTTTTAGAAATGCTAGTGGCCAATGGATTGTCGACAACTACGAACGGCTACAAGATTGCAGTAGCTTGGAAGCGGAGCTATGGGACATCTTCAATGGCTCAAAGGAAGTAGCTGCCATGCTAATAGTGGAAGATAATATATAACCCGCTATCCACATAAAGCTTTTGTTAAGGATTGCCATAAACTCATGACATACACACATAGCACCATTTTGCATATTTGTCGAAAAGAAAATATAGTCACAGATGGCTTGGTAAATATGGGTGCTAATCTGGTTAGCTCTTTCATTCCTATGTATAATACCCCTCCTTTGATTGGACCTCTTATTGGTGTCGACGCAGTTGCGACTGTAGCTTTTAAAAAGCTCTAGCTTCTTTTGTTGTTTCTTACTTTTTCTATCAATCAAAATAAATAAGTGTATTTAATAAGATACTCAAATTATTGATATTTAGACTATTATAAATTAGATTATAGTGTAATTTATTATGTATTGAACTACATTTAATTGGGAGTAAAATAACATAGGAATAAATTATCTTTTGTTTGATTAAAAGTATGTATGTGAAATTAAATATAATAATGTACATAAATACTATTAAAACTTATGTTTAGTTGGTGTGCAATGATTATCGAAAAGGTAAATGGATACAAAACCAAATCAAACCAAACTAAACTTGTGTTTTAATTAATTGGGATCAATTACATAATTTTTTTTTACGTCTGTTAAGATTCATATTTTTAACTCCAATTTAAAATTGTTATAACTAAATTTAAAATTAAAATAATTTAAAAGAATACACCATAAACATTTCCAAAATTATTTAAATTTAACAAGGAATCAGATTTCCTGCTGGAACTGGAACAAGAACAAAGATTCAGAATGGCCATGTATACAGGAAATCAAGAATAAATTTTCGATCTGTTTGTTCTAATATATATATATATATATATATATATTCTACAAATTGGTACGATTAGAAACCAAGATTAACAAAAAAAAAAAGAAGCCTTAATTTGATTATTGTTAAATGAGTTAATTTGGCATAAAACATTTCATAGTTTTTAAAGCGGAAGTCTTTTTCAAGAATTTAGAGAAGAAATGATATCGCCACACCACTTCGACTATGACTACGACCACTATCACTATCACTATCATCACTATCACCATCACCATCACCATCATTATCACTATCACTATCACCACAAAAAAACTATGACCATTATGTTGCCATAGTACCCACCACCATTTCTTGCCACCGTACCCGCCACCACATATTATAGCCATTGTTGTTTTCATTATCACCAATACACTGCAACAGCCACCATTGATGCCCCACCACCACTACCATTTCTACTACTACATAGGAAAAACAATTTTCTCACTTCATTTTATCCCCCCACATGTCCTCGCTCTGCTATTTACTATCTTTTCCTACTCCCAATAACATATGAAACAGAAACATTATTTGTTTTTTCCACTTTGATATTTTTCGCACACCCTCAATTACATAAAATAAATATATTTATTTATATATTTACATATAAGTACATAAATAAAGTTTATTTTTAGAAATTTCACAAGACAAACATAAAAGTTATATTTACTTCTCATTTTAAATCTCTATTTTTATTTATTATATTTTTAATTTCAATCATTCATCAACTATTAATTTTTACTTACTCTATTGTCTTTAATTCTCATTTATTATATTTTTATTTAATAATTCATAAACTATCATTTTTAACTCTCGTTACAAAATTTATAAACTATTCCCGATATTTCGACCCTGCAGGTTCCCACTCCTACTTTCTCACTGTATTTGCTCCAATAAAATAAGGCATAAGAACAAAAACAAGACACCACATTCTTGCCTAGTCCTGACTCTCACCCATGGTCATTCCTACCACCACAACCATTGCCGCCACCGCCACCGCTTGCCGCCACAACTACATCATCATCACCAATATAGTGCCGCCACCACCATCCTCGTCATCCTTAGGCCGCCACCATCACAGCCGCCCTTCCACCACTTATAATATTCATAATGTTGCCAAAAATTGTTTATAAAATCATTTAAAAATAAGAAATATTTAATAAAACATGTCTTTTCAAGGCCAACCAAATACAAGAAAACAAGCATGTTTTTCCACTGAATATATTTGTTGCATAAACAAACATCGGAATAGTGAATTAAAAAGAGAACTAATATTTCTTACATCTATACCCCTTCAATACACCCAAAGATCCAAAATGACTGAAAAAATGTCCAGTTCGGGATAATAACTTATTGACTTATTTTCGTTTTTAGTGAACTATTTTTTAATATTTTATCAAACTATTATACTTTTTTAGCTCCTCTCAAAGTGACGAGTAAAAAAGTAAAACATTTTAATCAAAATATAAAAAAAATTAAAATGGTAAAAATAATCCAAAATGAGACAATAAGCCAGATTTTGTTGCTTATTTTCATTTTTAGTATACTCATTCATCTTTTGAGAAATATTCTAATTTTCCAGTTCCCCTCATCTAAATGATCCGGAAAAGTAAAAAGATAACCAAAAGATGAAAAAAAGTCCAGAAATTACAAAAAATTAAGCAAAAAAAAAAACCCTCAAATTATCCCGAACAGGGGAATCTACCACAAATGACACAGAGAGAGAGAGAGAGAGAGAGAGAGAGGGGTTCTACTTCTATTTTTTTTAAGAATACCTAGTCAAGTTCTTTGAGAATACATATGGTTGCTAGAGAGAGAGAGAGAGAAGGGTTCTTCTTCTTCTTTTTTTTTAAGAATACCGATTCGGGTTCAGAGCAAGTACCAAAACTTACACAATACTTTCATCTTCTCCAAGATAAACTAACTTCCAAGCAGCTCTTGTATGTTGGATACCTAACAATGTGCAGTTTTTAGCAACAGTGAAATTTTCAATTTCATTTCTTATTTTATTTTATTTTTTGTTTTGTTTTATGTCAATAAATTACAATTCCAAACTATTCTCACCAGGTTTCACTTTGAGTCAGATGACACAACACCATGGCGCTTGAAAAATTCTCTAAATCCATATGCACTCTGATCATAGTTGAACTGATATATAATGTTGTAGAACAATAGTACAAATTAGAAAACTCATCACTTCCAACATTTAATAAATTCAAGAGAATCTCTATGATTATGATTACCTACTGCTCTTCCTGCGGAGATAGGTAATTATAAAGGACATTCTGATTTAGAAACAACACAATTACAGTAAAATACAAGATCAAATGGGAGATTTCGTCGATATTGGGTCGGCTATAAATTACTTATCTTGCTTGAAACCATTGTTGTGTATGGGAAAGAGGGGTTCTAGCTATGTTTGCTTGGCCAACAATCATAGTTCTGAAATCAAGCATAGCATTGTGAATCGATATCCTAAATTTGTAAATTATTAATTAAATCGAATCGAGACTCCTAGAATATAGCAAAAACTAGAAGGAATAATATTGAAAAATATATACTTCTCTATTATATTGCCCAATATGTTAGCGGATAATATTCCTAAATTTCGCTAGATATAGAGATTCATATTGGAAACAATAATGAAGGATCCTTCGCTTGCCATTGAAGTTAGGAGGGTCCTTCAGAAACTAAACAATTATATGATTAATCATTTTACCTACCTTTGATGCATAACTTCTGCCAAAGGACTATCCACTCAGGGTCCTGGAGTCAAAAGTGAACACACTGACGGAAATCCTACATAGTATGGAACCGCAATTCGAAATGTTCGGAATGAAGCTATCAATCATAAACCAGAACACAACCAAGAAATTCCAAAGAATTTCTCAAAAAAAAAAAATTCCAAAGAAACTCCTAAAGCTGAGGCCCGATAGAAAGGAGAAACCAGTTCCCAGCAAGCTTGAAAGTTGGTAATCAAACCAAGATCAAAGGAAAGTTCCCCTTTCTGAAGGAATCCCAAAGACAGTCTGGTTCCCAAAAGCGATGTCTGGCAGATGAAAGGCAAAGGAGTTGCCTACTCTGCACCTCCAGTCCAAATAAAGCCAACTCAGCCTAAGTCGAGAATGACTCAGCCTAAGTCGAGAATGTCGATGACTTTGCCTTCAAAAAAGATAAAGGTTGGCATCATCTTTGCACATGCCTTAACGACTAGACTAGAACTTCCCCCAATCACCATCCCTGAACAGGCAAATATGACGAAAAATATAAATTACTGCCCTTACAACAGATGTCTGGATCACACTCTCAAGATCTGCTAAACTTTGAAGTCGTGTGTCCACAACCAAATCAATTGAGGGAACATTGTCCTTGCTCCAATTTTCTACAAGGATCCTTCACGAGCAGGATCAGCACCATTAAAATGTTTGCCTTTGGAAGCAACTCAGATGAAGAGCGCAACTTCTGGAGAAAATTTTAATTGGATACAATGGGGATTAAGGAGCAACTCCTCCATGCTGTGAATGTAGAGGTGACAGTTGTCGCTGTGAGAGTGTGTGCATCTTTGTTATTTTGTTATAATTCAGGGGGTAGTTTAATATTTCATATATTATTATGATTTTTTAATTTTCCTATAAATATACCATATAATTTATCATTAGGGATAACTAGAATGATTATTCAATAATTAATATTATTTAATTTGTTTGCTATCATGGTATCAGAGCAGGGTTCAAAACCCTAACCCGCCGCTGATCTCCCTCTTCTCCGGCACCAACGTCATCCTTCTCTAAGCACCATCGAACCTCCATCTTCTCCTTTACAAAACCCTAGGTGCCGTTGACTTCTCTTTCGTGGACTCCTTCGCAGCACTCATCTTCTCCAACAAAAACCCTAGGTGCCATCGACTTTAGAAACCCTAGGCATTGCTGACTCCAGAAACCCTAAGCGTCGCCGAAAACTCCACCTGGTGCGAAAACCCTAGCCGGTCCTTCACACAACAACATCCACGACCACCAACGACCTTCACCAGCACTGACGACTTCGTTGGACTCTTTTTCTTCCCTAGTCGTCGGCGCCGTGAGTCAAAATCCTCGATTTGCAACCCAATCCTTGCCACCGACTTCGAAAACCCTAGATCAGCAACCCTTGGCATGTGCAAAACCTCGGTCGAGTTTCTCTGGCCACCGGCGACTTCGCCGACCCTCTCCATCAGCACCAACGACTTCGTCAGCCACCTTCACCACTGCTAGCGATCTCGCCGAAATATTTAAAGCTCTCTCTCTCTCTCTCTCTCTCTTCCAGTTTGATCTTCAAACCCTCGGATCTTCTTTGTGGAGTTGATTCATCGTCTATTGTTGCAAATCCGGTGATCCCATTATTTGCAAATCTATTTGTTTTCTTGATTTATGCCCTATAGTTGAAGATAAATTGCAAACTATTAGCATCTGCCTCAATAAAACCAATTACTCTTATTTGTCCGATATTATGAAGAATTTCCTCATTGGAAAAGGGCGATGGGGCTATATAACAGGCTCAACCGTTTGACCTACAGATCCAAAAGATGAGAGGAATGACGCATCGATTGCACTTTGGAACATGGAGAATGCACAAATACTTACCTGTTTCATAACTCTAAGGAACCTAGTATTTGAATGAATTTCTCCAAGTATACTACCACCAAGTATGTGTGGGATTATCTTTGGAACATGTATCTCATTCTCACCTCTAATTTTGCCAAATAATATGAATTGAAGATGACTATTCAAAGTGTCAAGTAAAATGACAAATCAATTCATAAATTTTATAATGAGATGACAACTTACTGGGACCAATTGACTCTTATGGAACTTTCTGATTTGTAACCGATTAATAGTTATCTCCAGTATCGCGAAAAGCAGCGGCTTGTACAGTTTCTTATGTCCCTTCGTGATCAGTTTGAGCCGCTTCATGGCGTTATCCTTCATCACTCTGCGTTGCCTTCTGTCGATGGGGCCATTCGCGAACTCATTGCAGAGGAGACTAAATTCAAGGTTGCTCAAATGGCTATTCCCTCTCGGTTAGCCTTTCCCAACTCTTCTTCATCAAGTGGTGCCACTTCTCATCCTCTGCTGCTGCCTGCTCCCTCTCCTCACCTACTACAGGTTGCGGGTAAACCGAAATCAAGAGTTGCTATAGATGAATGCAGTTTTTGTCACCAGAAGAGCCATTGGAAACCTGCTTGTTCTAAGTTACAACAAAAGGCTCACTCTTCCTCATCAGCCACCTCTCGTACTCCAACATCGACTTCTCGCTCTCCAGCTGCCCTTGCCACACCTATCTCCCATGGCACCACATCTCTCCTGTCCCAGTCGATGATATATCAGTTTCATCAGTTTTAGGCCATGCTGGCTTCTTCTGGGACTCACTCGCATGCTTCCATGATTACCTCGCATTCACATTACCATAATTTTTACTTCTCAGGTATATCACTCTCAACTTGGATCTTTGACTCTGATTCTACACATCACATGACATCTAATTTCTCCTGTCTTAGTAATTGTGTTTCTCCTTCTTCTTCTATCAACTTCACACTGCAAATGATACACCTATGCAAATTGTCTCTATCGTTTTGGTTGTTCCGTCTTCCTCGTCGTCATTGTCTATTCCTAATGTCTTCTATATACAACAATTGTCTATTAGTCAGCTTTTTTATTCTGGTTTTGCTGTTCTTTTTTTTTTTTCCATTGGTTGTGTTGTTCAGGAATGAATGTCCAAGAAATATATTGGCATTGAGTCTAGAGCAAATGACCTATACCTTCTGAAGAGTCTCCACATTCCGGTAGCTACCACTATTGCTATCTCATCCTTTTCTTTAGACCATCATTCTTTTTCTTTTTTACATTTAGCATTCTCGTTTGCGACATTTATCTAGTGAGTGTTTAAAAATTTTGGTTCAATCAGATAAATTAGGTAAAGTGTCGGTTAGTGATATTTCTGAGTGTAATAGATGTAAACTTGCTAAAATGTTAGCTATTTCTTTTTATAAAAGCATGTCTATTTCGACTTTTCCTTTTTCTATTGTTCATACTGATGTGTGGGGGACCTTCACTCATTGCCACCAAGGGTGGCTCTATCTATTATGGGGGTGTTTTGGAGTGCTATTACTAATAGCTTTTAGCTTCCCACTACTAATTTTAGCTATAAGCTACAAATTTTTTCAAGCACTCACAACTTCTGTTATAATTTATAACTACTTTTTTTTCTATTTCAGCTGCAAACTACAATCTTGACCAAGCACTCACAACTTCTACTACAAATTGCAATCTACAAACTATTAGCAATAACTTTGCCAAACACCACCTATATGTCCTTTATTGATGATTATAGTCGGTTCTGCCAGGTCTATATTATGTATCACAATTCTAATTTATTTTGTGTTTACCACAATTTTAATCTATTATTCAAATCCAATTTTTTACTACCATAAAAATTCTTCGTTCCGATTTGAGTGGGGAGTACTTTTTGACTAAATTTACTAATTTTCTCGCTTCTTCAAGTACCATTCATCAGTCCTATTTCGACACCCCGGCCCAGAATGGTAGGGCTAAAAGGAAACATCAACATATCCTCGATATAGCTCGGTCTCTTCTTCTTTCCTCCTCTTTCCCTGCCATATTCTAGGGTGAAGCAGTTCTTACAGCCGTGTATCTTCTCAATCGTATGCCCTCTCCTCTTTTCTCTAGTATCTCCCCTTATGAAAGGCTTTTCGGCCAAGCTCCCAATAATTCCTTGTTTCGTGTTTTTGGTTCTGTCTGCTTTGCCTTTCTTCCCAAACGCAAGCAGAGTAAACTTAGTGCCCGTTCTGCCCTCTGCGTCTTCTTAGGATATGGTCTTCAGCAAAAAGGGTATCAGTGCTATTATCCTGTTTCAAAATGCCTGTATGTCTCGCGTCATATCATGTTTCTCGAGCGCCTCTTCTATTTTAATCTTCCTCCAAAGCGTGCCCCTGTCTCCAAAGACAATTTGATTTCTCTAGATCCTTTTCCTCCCGATGTGCCTTTTGAGAAGTTTATCTCTAATCTTGATGTTTCTCAGCTACCTAACTCCTCCTGCCCCCCTTTGCCTCCATCCTTCCCATTAGTTTATTCTCAACGGCTAGCTCTGATCCTGTTCCTACACTTTCGGCGTCCAATCCTCCTATACATCGGTATCCTTTGCACACTCATACACCACCGGTAAGACTTGGTGTCTCGAATGCATGTTTCTCTCCTTCATATCGTGCTTTTTTAACTTCTATTTATACTCATTTTGAGCCTCAATCTTATAAGAAAGCATGAACTATTCCTAATTGGGTAAATGTCATGTCTAAAGAATTAGTTGCACTTTAAAAAATTGATACTTGGGAACTTGTTCCATTACTTACCGATAAAAATCTCATTGGGTGTAAGTGGGTGTACAAATTAAAACTCACTCCGATGACTCTTTAGAGCGTTACAAAGTTTGTTTGGTTGCCAAGGGCTTCTCTCAGGAATATGATGTGGATTATAAAACCTTTGCTCCTGTAGCTAAAATAACCACTGTTCGTACCCTTATTTCCATCGTTGTTCGTCACTGGTCTCTGTTTTAGATAAATGTCAAGAATGGATTTCTCAATGGTCATCTTCATGAAGAAGTTTATATACGTCCCCCTCCGAGTTTGTCTCATCCCCCGGGTTTGGTTTGTCGTCTTCATCGTGCCCTCTAGAGTCTCAAGCAATCTACTCGTTCCTGATATCATCGTTTTCAGTTTCCTATTATCCATATTGTTTTTCATCCCAGCAACCATTATTCGGCCCAGTTTATTTGTCATACCTCTGTTTGTATTGTGGTCTTGCTATTATATGTAGATGACATTATCATTACTGGTTTTGACTCCAACACTATCTCTAACGTCAAGCAACATCTCTTTCGGGAAAAACTTTGGCCCTATTCGGTATTTTCTTGGTATTGAAGTGGCTTTTTCTTCAAAAGGCTATCTTCTCTCTCAGATTAAGTATGCTCATGAGGTTTTTTGTGGGCTATTCAGGAATGATGGTGGCGAATAAAAGGTGAGTTAAGTTTTGGTCCCATGTTTCATGTGGAGGGAGAAATTACGGATTGGTTTTTCAACAATTTATCGGTGGACAGTGGATCAGAATGCATAAGCTAGCTTCTATTTTCTCAACAAAAACAAAAAAACAATGGCAAATTATTAGAGGAAATGATATTAAGTTGGGTGAGATATTAAGTTGAGAATCGGAGGACATGACGTCTTTTTTGGAAATATTCTACGGGTTGCAAGGGACAGAAGAAGCGAACATGCTCAGATGGAGTTTGGTCTCAACGGGGTCCTTTTAAGGTGAGTTCGTTTTTGCGGGCTCTTTGTGGGGTCTCATGATTCCTCTTTTCCTTGGAGGTATATTTGAAAGACTAAGACTCTAACCAGAATTGCCTTCTTTGCTTAGTGTACGAAACAAAATAGAATATGAGGTGTGAAAAAGTAAAAAGAAAGGGGACCGGGGAATCAGGAAAGCCAAAGATCAAAATTTGGCCCTTCTATCAAGAAAGCCTAGGATCAAAACTTGACCCTTCTCTCTAAATTAGGATAGAAAATCCTTTGTGAAGAAAAATACCTCTGGACTAATATTTTGAAAGCCCAATATCTGCTTAGAGACAACCTTTTTAGTTGGCCCATTGGCACTTCTAGGGATTAGTGCGTGAGACCGCGATCCACAAACTAACACATGGGACTCACCCTTTACTTGGGAATAGAGAGGAAAAACATAGCATGTCACAATTCCGATCGATAATTTGATATGAAGGAACATTATCATAGTGAATTGGTGTTTTTTGTGCAAAGGGAATGGAGTCAATATATCATCTTCTTTTGCACTGTTCAGTGGCTAGGGAGCCTTGGACTTCAATCATTGCATGGTTTAGTGTGATGTGGGTACTTCCTAATATTGTGATGGAGCTCCTTTGTTGGGAAGATTCCAAGGTTGGAAAGAGAGGAAGGAAAATCTGGCAAATGATTCTGTTGTGTGTGATGTGGCTCATCCGCAGAGAGGAACCGCCAACTTTTTGAAGGCTCAGAGAGCCCTCTTGTTAAGCTCTTGCCGCGGGAAAATGACATGTATCCTGACGGGGATGTCAAGAGAGGCAGAAGCTCTTTAGTTTGTCTTTTGTATAGCTAGGACAGGAAATAGTGCAATCCTTCTCTTAACCTTAGATATACACAAAAGTGTATAGAGCCATTTTGTTGTTAGGCGTCTTGTATTCGGGTGCATTCCCTATATACCTCTTTAATATAATTTGTTTTACTTATTAGAATAAAAAAATTATTCTCAAGACATCACTCGATTCTTCCGATATTGCTACACAACTGATACTACTTAGTCTCCTGATACCCGTATGTAGAATCATCATCATTACGTCTCTACACGGAAATACAACTTCCCCAAAAACTTCACGAAATAATCAAATAGTAAAAGGATAGAATCCCTTAGATCAAAATAGAGAGAAAAGTCTTCCTAAAGTACAAAGAGTAAAAGGGAATAATCCCTTAAACCGAAATACAGAGAAAAGCTGTGCCACCCCTTACTCCCCATATACATCCAAAAAGGCATAAATGAATAATATCTTAAACGTTAATCTAGCTCTAGCTCTAAAAATTGGTTAGTATCCTCACCTGCACTAGCAACACCATTCCCCTAATATTTTCCCCCTCAGCCACAAAGTAAGGTAAAAGTGGATTCTTTGACAGCTGTCCATGCAACAACAAAAAAAAAAGCCACATTAGGGGGCACTAGAATGGCAGACCTCTCGCCAAGAAAAAGTGAGTCGCCCCCTACCCCGCAACTCGATATAAAATATTTCAATGAGAACTGTCATTCCTTGCAAGTGTCCAATCATCTCTCAATCCATCAACCTTGCAGCAGTCCAGGAAAGAACCCCATAGACACCACATCCCAGTCATGGTAGGACCTGCCAAACACCTCCAACGCTGGCAGAATCTAGAAAATCTGCCACAACTACATTCCTATCAACTGAAACTTGGAACAAGTCACAAAAGGCCTCCATCAACGGGCAACGACCATACATGATATCCTGCCAAAAACGAAGCATGCAACCATTCCCCACTCTAAACAATACATGGAAGATTTCCGCCAATACCCTCATAATAATCATCCAAAGGCCCATCCCATATAGACCTTCACCATCAGTCCTCCAACCACTCAACATGCAACCAAATTTCCATTAATCCTCACCGAAAATGGATCCAATATATCTCATTTCAAGTACTTGCAATTCAAGGATGGTATCAGAAAATTTAACTCTATAAAATTTTAATCACAAATTAGTTTTGTTTTTCCCCAATTGAAAGGATAAGGTGTATTGGGATATAGATCACCAAATTTCTTTCACTTAGATTAGCTATCTTTACAGAAATCGTCTCTTGGCTTGTGACCCTAAAACGGCGAAGTTTGTGGGTACCAATCTTCTTGGCAACAAAACAAAATTATGGGGGAGAAAAAAAAGAAAAGAAAAAGTGCTATTATGTTTTGGCAAGAAGTTTTTCTGTAGCCGCTGTTTGGGCTATCTGAAAATAATGGCCTTTTTCTTAAAAGCCCACTTTTAAGCTAAACTTTTGGTATAACAAAAAATAATAATTTACTTCTTTTTCTATTTTTCAAAAAAAAAATTTATATCCCAACCAATCTAACTTTTTATCATACGAAATGACAATAATACCTTCAATAAAAAAATCAACTCACTTCCCAAAAAAGAATGCCAAAAAGGCATCCCAAATAAGGACAATTCAACAAAAAGCAGAAAAGCAAAAAACCCATCCAAAAGAATGCTGAAGGCAATAAAATTGCTGCATCCCAAACAATTTAACTTTTTTATCTTCCTCTTTTTCAAAGAAAAAATCAAAAAAAGCAACACTTTTTAGACATCCCAAATGGGGCCTTAGTGTATGTTTGGAGGTTATTTTTATGAAATTAAGTTCTCAAAAATTGCTATCAGGTGTTGCATGTGGCTTTCTCCAAAACAACATTGGTTAACAATTAAAATTTTTACTTCGCAGATAAAGAAAGGAATCTACATAAAATTGTTTTGAAATGTTCACCAGTTAAATGTTTATGGTTTCCCAAGATAGAATTTCAAAAGAAAAAGTTTGTTGCCCTTTTCAAAAAATTAACTTAACTGGGCCACAAGGTCACTAGTGCCGATGAGCAAGTAAATTCTCTCAACTATGACTAAGACTGGATCCCGCAATTCTGCCCATGGACTACCTAGATTGCATGCGATGAAAAAATGAAACAAAAAGGCTGATAGATGAACATACTACATTTTTTAAATGCAGAAGTGGTGAAAATATACAATCCGAAGTTAGGATGAGAGAAGAAAGCAATCACATTAACTAAGTTGATATATCAAATTATAATCAAGATGCAAAAAAACTAAAAAGTTATGCAAATGTAAAATCCCAAGTTCAAATGTGAAACTAAAACATGTACATTAATTAAGTTGATGAAGTCAAATTATAAGCAAGTTTCAAAAAACTCACAGGTAAAACTTTCACAGAGTATTTTGTAATATTTGGATCAGCAAGCCTTCCTTGATTAGGTGCCTGCACCAGAAGGAATGCAGGTTACTGCTCGGCAGCTCAAAACTGCATTAAAATAGTATAGGCATGTCTCTAGAAAAAGAACAAGTAGAATTCATTTTTGCAGGAAAAGTCCAAAAGAAGAAGAGAAACGCAATGCTCAGATTAACCTTAGGCCCCAAGAAGAAATGAAGCAATTATAGTTTGAATTCTATGAGGTACAACTCAATAATCTAAACAGAAACTATTAGACTGTGGTAAGAAAAAAATTGGAAAAAAATTAAACTGATCATAGGATTACCATATAGTATATGCTTGTAGTAAGATGTTCTCATTCATCATGCTATCAAACCACGACCACACCCCCCTGCAGCCGCATCGCCGGGCAAGGGGCAGTGCTGTTGTGTGCAGAGTAGAAAAAACTAATAAAACAGTACAAAAGGGTTCATTCAAAAGGCTTGTTTTAAAAAAAAAAATAGAAGGGTAGCACACGTGTGCAGTTATTTTGTAAATTTTGAAAAACTGAAAATAGTTATTATGTAAAAAGTTTGCAATTTTATCCCTTTAACTAATAAAAATGTGGCAGTTAATTTGGGGTAATTTTCGAACTGAGTAAATTGTGACGGGGCGCTTCAAAAGTGTTGGGTTGCCTTTATATATAGTATAGATAATAAACAGAGAAAGAGAGAGTCATTCCAAAGGAATGTAAAACAAGTACCAAAACTTCATTTACCCGATTTCTCGTGCTTTGAAAATAAATACAAGGAACAATGGCAAAGATTGCATATCAATTAGAAGTTCTAGGTTACATAATTCCCAAATTATCATAGTGCCTTCATGCATTTGGTAAAACAAGAGAGAATTACTACAAATACAAGGCATCGTAGAATTGCCTTTAATCAATAAAACATAGTAGCAAAGAAAATAGGAATGCTTCTTTCCTGAATTATTCTTTCTTCCTATTTGGAAGAACACTAGTACAAATCACAAGAAGATTGGTATCGAAGTTCCAATCAGATCAACGCCCCTTATGGCTGTCATGTACAAATGAGAAAGAGAGTGAACACCTAAGAATGTTTCTCCTGATAGACCATGATTTTCCTTCTTATTCTTCGACCACATAACTCCTTCGGTAATTGATCATCTTCATTTTTTTGTCTTCAATTTGTGTTGTCTGTTTGACTTTGTTGTCTTCATCATCGCTTCTTACTAGATTTTTAACCACCAAGTCGCTTAAGCTATTAGAGAGACTGGTAACTTTAATATTCATATCCTCAACACTTCTCCCCTCATTTGCATTTTCATTTTGTTGCCACCTTACCCTTCATCTTCATCATTTCTTCTTCTTCTTTGTTGATTGTTTTACATTTATTTGCATCTTCTGCCCTTTTATCTTCATCATCTTTGGTCTTTCTTTTGCCTTTTCTTCTGGAATTTGCTTCAACATTGAGATTATAAAATACAGAGATAGGAATTTAAAGATCAAGCAAAAGATTCTCATCCTCCAGATTGATGAGACTGCGAGGGGACAGCTCACTAGGATCCCAGAATGAAATAGAGTTCATAGCTATTCCCTAACTGTAAGTCATGCCAAAGCTTTTCGGGTTAGTCAGGTTCTTAAGGAGGCAGTTAAATTTTCAAATGATATACATCCAGTGGTGCAATGGTCTGGTTTGAAAAATCAGTAATAACAGACATATTTCTTGATGTTTCAAGGTTGATTGGAGGGAGAAAGAGAGCAATTATTATTATTCCATCTGGAGTTAAGACTCTAGGGGATAGAGATGTCCAATCTACTAGGTCAAGTGCTACTTGGAGACAAGATTACTCTAAGCATTGTTAAAAGGGAAATTCCACTATTTAATTAAATGAATGTGTCCATAAAAATACTAAAATTTTAAAATCCCAGCAAGGGGTGAGGTTTTTGTCAGGTCATATACTGCCAAGAATATTTAATTTCAAGGTCACAATTATTTAAATAAATTAAAGGGTCCAAAGAAATTGAATTATTTTGCTAAAGTGGTTAATGAGTTGAAAAAAAAAATTGGTTGCAAATATAAATATATATATATATATATATTTCTCTATTTAAAGCTCAAAGTAGTTTC